>JAVJIF010028558.1:0-74436 GCA_038442645.1 Agave tequilana
ATTATCATGAAAATAGTCAATTTAGCTTAATTATAAAATTCCTTAAACATAAACATGAAAAACGATTTAAGCTTCAAGGCATATGTATGTCTTGTACAAACCAAAGAATACATACATATCCAAACATAACGAGTCCACCAAAGTATTTGCATGAAGGCAAGTGGCTCAAGGGATGTATATGTATAGCTAATAGTTTGGTCAAAATAGACATATACATGAAATTAAACATATAAACATGTACAAAATGGGAATACAAGTCAAATGTATGAATCATCAAAACTAGGCTATACTAGTACATCTAATGAGTACAAATGAGCGTTCAAGCACAAACATATAATGATCTATTTATGGCTCACTAGTTGTACAAGTATATATCCAAGTTTTAATGAAAACTAACATCTAAACATATATTCAAATCATGAAGTATAGAAATAAACAACTCATAAACATCCATATGATCATTATGTATATGCACATGCATAGATCTAGAACATATAAATTAGTTAAAATAAATGTGAGAACACTAAGATATAAATCCATATTAAACATGGGTGTCTCAAATAACTAAACATGTATATCACTAATCTAAATCTCATGGCATATAATATACTAATCATAAAACATCAATACATGCTAAAATCAATAATATGAAAAGCATGTAAACAATAAATGAGGAGTAAGAGATCGTTACCGAAACCTAGAAGGCAACTTTTCATGTCTCCAAAACAAGGTGGTCCTCCCACCAACTCTCCTTGAAAGTGATGCATCCAAATAGTTCTTCTTTAAGCTCGGAACGCATCCACCTCAAGGCACCATAACTCTCACGTCATGCGAGAACCCACACCTACATCAAATACAATAGGGGTGGTCTTTGGTACCTACACTCTTTTGGGTCCATGGGGGTTAGCTCCTTTCCTAACCCAAACAAACTTAGTTGCTAAATATGAATCATATATATAATCATAACAAAACTTAGCAAGGTGGCCCTTACATCCCCAATGTGTACAAGTGTACACATGAGCATACAACGTGTTATGGGTGTGAATGTGGGAGCATGTGTATGTCGTGTATGGTGTGCATGCATAGATGGAATTTATTTCTTTCGAAACATAGATTCCAAACTTGTATGGTTCATGGCACAATGGCTCAAAGTGGAGCCCAAACAATCCATATTCTTCTTTAACAATTTATATCATTTTCAATTATGGAAGAAGAGGTGCATGCAATAGGTGAGCTAGAATGTGAAGCTACACTAGTATGGCAAACATATGAATCTAAATCATTTTTCAAAGAAACATTTTTCTTTAAACAATCTTTCAATTCTAGTGAAATCAAATTTATTTTATTTTTCAAAAATTATTCTCTTTTAATACAAAATCAAATTTTGAAGTTAAATCCTCATTTTTCTTCAAAATATATTTACAATCATTTTTACTTTTCAAATTTTTGTTTTCATTAAGTGCAAGATCAAGTTGGGATTTAAGTGAGTCACTTTCATTTGAAATCTCATCCCTTTCTTGCAAAACATTTTCAAGTCTAGAAGATAAATTTTTATTTTCTTCTTTTAAACCAATATTATCCTTTTTCAAAAGTTTGTATTTTGAAATCAAATTTTCACAATTTTTAGTAAGTTCATCATTCATGGCTTGTGCCTCTAAACACTCATTGCAATAGGAACTAGTGCTAGTATCTAGTTGAGATTCCGATTGTACCTCAAGGGAGTCATTCCCTTGGACCATGAAGCAATGTTCATCGGAGTCGTCTCTCCTAGATCTCCTCTTCTTATTGATAAGCGTTGGTAACTCGGGAGAAGTCAAAATGCTCCATATTGCAAAGCGGACTCATAGTGAGAAAATACATGTAAATATTCTTTATGAAGAGATGCTCTAAGTGCCTTTAGGGCTAGTGCATTGGCCTCTATATGCTTGCTATCACTAAGGTAAGATTCCTTGGTAATGGCAAGGTAAACTTTATAACCTATGGCTTTTAAATGCCAACTCATCAAAATCTTCCATGTGTCAATTTTAGAGATATCAAACATGGGAGGTTTATCCATGAATGCAAACTATATGTGTGCAAATGCAAATGCAAATGTAGATTAGCAAAACTAAGATCACACTCCTAGGTGGTTAAACCAAATATCAGGAGCGTAGGCTCTGATACCAATTGAAAGTACACCTAGAGGGGGGTGAATAGGTGTATGGCTAATCTAATGAGCTAAATGCGAAAATTAAAAACTTAATTGCAACTACACTTAATGCAACCAACGAGTGTAGCCGAATTCCCGGTGAAGGGCTCTGGACTAACTCCTCTTGATTCCTCTAAATAAGAGTTGAGGCGCTATATGAAGCTCTCGTGGTTAAGCACAAGTGAGGCACACACAAACAAGCCAAGCATATAATGAATGAGCAATATGAAAGGATGCAAGGCACAATAGTAAAGAGAGAGAGAGAGAGAGTAAGAGTCAATGGATCAAATGCAAACACACGAATATGTTTCGAGATTCGAGCACACAGCTCTACGTCCCTCCCTTCACACAGAAGGATTTTCAATCCACTTGTCCACACAGGACTCCCACACAGGGAACCTCCGCTGAGGATTTGGGGCAATACAATAACCGGGAGTAAACAACTCCTCTCTTTACAAACACAACCTCTATACTTAGAGGTTAGGCACAAAGCCACCACAAAACTCAATCAACCTCACAAATGAGGGATGGGCACAAAGCCAACCAATCAACCTCTCACTAGAGGGATAGGGCACAAAGCCACCACTCCACAAATCAACCTCTACATAAGAGGGATAACACAAAGTAGGAGGGTTTACAACTTAGTGATCAAAAGACCACAAACAAATGTTTTCCCACAAAAACAAAGATCCTATAGAAAGGATAGAATGATGAGCTCAAGTGCGAGAAAAACCAAAGGAATGGAAAATAAATACTCAAAGAAAATCCTTGGGAAAAACTAGAAATAAGGATGAAGAAGTTGAACCAAAAACTTTTCCCCCAAAATCACTTTTCTTTGATTTTTCAAACCCTAGAAAAAAAAACACCAAATCAAGTGTAACGTTTAGAGCTCAAAACTTCTTTTTGATTGCTGCAAAAACACTAGTAAGATCAAAAAATAAGCTCTCCAAAACTTGTAAAAAACTGTTAAGAGAAACCCAATTTATAGCCATTTGAAAAACTAGCCGTTGGCAGCAATTATGGCCAGAATTGACCATCCGTCGGTCGACCGGCCAACAGTCGAAATTTAACTGTTGCCAACCACTGGACGACCGCCCGGTCGTCACCGTCCTTACCCGAGAGTAAGGGGACTTCAGTCGGTCGACCGCACGGTCGATCGGCCAAACCTATTGGCCTTTGTGCACGTCTCGTGCATGTCCGGTCGACCGTTCGGACGACCGCCAGGGGCTGGCAGGCTGAAATCAGGATTGAAAACTTGAGTTTATAATTACCAAATAAATCCCATAAAATCTCTAAAAATCCACAAAAATAAGTTCTTGCATGATATTTGAAATACAAACATGTGTCAAAAAATTCAACACATATTTCAACTTATTTGAACCATTTTTGTGACTTAGAAATTTTGCCAAAAACCAAAACTCGTATTTTCCAAAACTTGTATTTTTGAGATGAAAAATTGTTTTGTCCAAAACTTATCCAAATACAAAAACATGATATAGAAATAACTTTTAAAGCATGTTGTATATGGATAAAATCCAATATACATATATGAAATCACCTAGAGGGGGGGTGAATAGGTGATGGCTATATGTAAATGGCACAAATGCGGAATTTAAAATTCAACTATCACAATTAGCTCAAATAAAAGACTTGCAATAAATGAAGCAATCAATACTGCAAGAATTAAAGAGTTTAGAGTTTAGAGAGATTTGAGCAAACGCAAACACGCAGATATGTTTTCGAGGTTCGAGCCATGCTCTACGTCCCCGCCTTCACACTTGAAGGATTTCCACTATTGAAGATCCCACTGGATCACCAATGCAAGGACACACTTGTCCTATCTCTCGTGATGCCGCAACACCACCCGGAGCACACTAGCTCGCCTTGAGGCCGATGCCTCTACAACTTCACTCAAGAAGAAAAGGATCACACTTGATCAAAAATTCGCTCACTTGCACAATCTTAGAACCAATATGTAGATGAAGAATTATGGGATTGTGTAGTGCAAAAGCTAGAGAGAAGTAGAGGTAAAGACTTCAATGGGTGTCTAGAAATTTAGGGCTTTTGGAGAGAAAATCTTTTCTAAATGAAAACCTTTTGAAAACTTGTAAATCTTTTGAAAATCTCTTGTAAAAATGTTCTTTATTGATTCTTATCATGTTGAAGTGACCTCCTATTTATAGGGGTCAAAAACAGCTCCAGAGATTCGTTGGGATCAAATCCCAAAGAAAAACTGTCAGAAAATAGAGCTGTTGGAGTCTGTCAGGAATTCTGACAGCAGCCGGTCGACCGGGCCGATCGACCGCCAACGGTCATATTTATGACCGTTGGGGGACTACGGTCGACCGTCCCGGTCGACCGGAACAAACAGAGAGCACTGTAAGTGCTCCGGTCGACCGGAGCGGTCGGCCGACGTACACACACGCACAGCGTGTCCGTCGGTCGACCCGGGCGGTCGACCGGTTTCTGTCAGTTCTGAAAAAAAAATAGAACTTCCAGAAACCAGAAATTGGGGTTTTTGGAATTGGTCTTGGATTTGAAGTTTTGTATCTTGTAAAACATAGAGTGTGAGCCTATGTCACTACTCTAACAAGTTTGAAACATTTTTATAAAAACTTCTTTGATAAAACTTGTTTTTCCAAATAAATGTTTTTCCAAAAAACTTAAACTATTTTCCAAAAACTTAATCTAAACATGTTAACTCTAAATTGAAAATAGAAATTAAAAATCTTTTTTGAAGTCATGAACCAAATTAAATGTGTGTGTAGGTGGTAATCCCATAACTCTACTTCTAACATCTAGGTTTTGACAAAAATATCTAAAATGAAAAATACAAATACAAGTCTTGGTATTCTTCATAGTCTTGATCTTGACTTAGTCTTTTCTTCATCGTCTTGTTCCCGAAGCTTTCATTGTGCTTGGCTTGGGAATGCAAATCTTTGGCGAACTCCAAACTTGTGAGTCTTGATTGTGGAGCTGTCAAATCAACCTGTTTTAACCTGAAATGCTTTTAAACAAAAATTGTTAAATACATAACTAGATATGGTTTGTTATCATCAAAATATCCATCAAGATATAGGGCTAATGGCCTTTGGGCCAACAATCTCCCCCTTTTGATGATGACAAAACATATTTAGTTATCTCAAATATTTTGGGTGGAGATTTCAAGTGAAGCTCCCCCTCAACACATGCATATACTAAAAAAAAACATACTCAGGCATAGATAAATGTTGCAAATGATAACAATCTAGTGATAATACACATGTCCATGCCAACAAATTCTCATGACATAAAAGAAATGAAAACACATGTTTATAAAGAAAGTAACATAAACAAGTAGATAACATAAACAAGTAGATGTCCACACCAAATACATGTCCAATCACAAAATATAAGTCAAGTACATCAAAAAGTGTCTCTCAACAAATAACTCTCCCCCTTTTTGACATCATCAAATAAAGGGAGGTCACTCTCATCACTTGGCACCACCAGCATCGTCGCCCTCATCGTCGTCATCATCTTCGTCGTCCTCTGATGAGCTCTCCACAGTAGTGCCTTCAGCCATGGTCTTATCACCATCATCGTCTTCCTCTGAAGAGGAAGAAGAAGAAGTAGCTGCCTCATCTGGATCAACGCCGACCACCTTTGGCCGAGGTGGGGGAACAGAAGAAGGAGCTCTGGTAGGAAATGGAGGGCCGGTGGAGGGAAGGGGACGAGCAATGGAAGTGAGATCAGGAGAAAACATGTCGAATTTCGTAAAGAGTGCCTCAAATTGCGTATCCATGAATCTCATGGAGTCAGCAAAATAGGACATATCGTTACGAATTCCTCGGATCTGTGAGTTCATCTCCGCACGGAAAGCGACCTCTTGTTGGAAACGGGCATCCATCTCCGTACGAAAAGCTGCCTCTCGCTGCTCAATCCAGGACTGGTGCTCCTGAATCTGAGAGCGAATCTCAGAAGAAATCATGGCCTGAAAATCTGAAGGTAAGACAAGGCCAGGAGCAGAAGATATCCCTGGGGCCGAAGAAGACCCTGGTGCTGATGAAGATCCAGGAACAATAGGAGGAGGAACAGGAGGTTGCACAGGAGCGTGACGACGCAACTGAGCTTCCATCCTTTTCAAGAGAACTCCGTCAATGTCTATTTGAGGATCATCAGAAGTCTCAGAAGAAAGATCGAAGCCTAGAGTTTTGAGAAGACGGGTGATAAGCATGCCAAAGGGTAAACCCCTACCGGACATGCGAATCTGGTCGGATGCCATGTGGGAAGCAATGAGACGGGAATATTTATCTTAATGCCTCACAAAAGACAATAGATAATCAAAGGCACAGGACCCCTAGCATGGCTATATTCACCAGATTTAGGGACAATGTCATAAAAAATAATCTTGGCTAGGACTTGGGAAGTGAGAGTGAACCTGCTCACAACTTCGTTCCTGACCAAGCCGGGGTTGTCATCCCCGTGAATCAAAGTGGATGCGGTGAGTGCAGTCTCACCGTCCAGAAATTCAAAATCATGAAGGTCATGTGAATATACATTAGCTCCACCAGGGGAGAGATGTAGGATATCAGCGAACTGACCAATGTTTAAGTCAATGTCCCTGCCTAGGACTCTAGAGAAGATACGGTTTCCATCAAAAGAGAAATTAGCATAGAAATAAGGCACGAGGGATGTATAAACTTGTTCTTTAATGGTTAAGAACTCGTTTAAGGAGTTATTCTGCAAAATACGGGGGATATCAAGATGTTCAAAGTCTTGAATAACTACATATCTCCCTGAAATGATGTTCCTCTTGGAAAGATTGATAAAACGATTTCCAGCAAGCTCATTTATAAAAGTTCTTTTAGGTTTAGGAGTGTGGGAAGAAGTATGAGCTACTGATTTGCCTTTCTCAGTCCTAGTCCTTTTAGATGTAGACATGTTTTGAAGAAAAAGATGATTTTTAGGTCAAGTATATTAGGGCTTGATCTAGAAAGCTTAGAGACCTAGAAATATTGACAAATAGGGAAAGATCTTAAAGCTAGATAGTAAGAACAGAAGAGAAAATCGGATTTTTACCTGAAAGATGAAGAACCAAAACCCTAGATCAAGAGAACCTGAATATCTTCGAATCCAGCGGATGGGAAGACCTGAAAACGAAGATTCTGCACTTGTAGATGGAATTTGAAGTAGGTTTTGAATGGATTTGGAAAAGATTGAGAGATTAGAGAGTTAGAGAAATTTTTGGAGAAGGGGGAAGATGGGTTCGTCGGCTGCAAGTGAGAGAGAGAGAGAGAGAAAAAGTGAAAATAAATAGCAGTTTAAGGGCTGAATACGATGAACGGTCGACCAGTCGGTCGACCCAGAAAACCCGAGAGCTCTGCATCTCAGAGCGGTCGACCGGGTCAGTCGACCCAAGGATCCCGAGAGCTCTGCAGACTTGCAGCGGTCGACCGGATCTAAGGTCGGTCGACCGATAGCAGATAAAAAAAATAAAGGCAATTTATTTCAAGCGAAATCGGTCGACCGCGCCTATTTCCGGTCGACCGCTTTGCCTGAAAGACAGTCTGCAGCAACAGCCAGAAGGAAAAATTTAAAAAAAATTTAATTAAATACAAGGATGATATAATTATAAACAACATGTTTTAATCTTCATTAAGTCAACTTATCAACCAAAATTACATACAAGACATTTTATTTTAATTTTTCATATATACTACAAAGTTTTAGAGATGTTGAAGCCGAATACCCAGTGATAGGTTCTGAACTTCATCCTCTTGATTCCTCTTGAATGAGTTGAGGTGCGCAATTGCCATCTCTAAGGTATTTGCTTTAAATATGAAAATTTTTGCAAAAATTAATTTTTAGTTTTTGAAATACGATGAGTACATAGATATATCATGAAGACTAGATATGTGGACATTCACAAAAGATATCAAACAAAAAAACATGGCATATACACAATTGAGATAGAAATGTAACTCTACATTAGCATATGTCTATAAAGCACAAAAATAAGCTAACACTTCTATACATTTGTATATATATCAAACAAAAAATTAAACTTTTAAATGGAGAAGTTACCGAACATAGGCAATCTCCAAAATATAGGTGCCTCCACGATAGCGATGCAAGCTTGATGTGATCTTTGGGCTTTGTTGCATCCACCACCTGGGCACCGTTTCCCCCTATGTCTTGGAGGAAGTAGATCCACCTGTATCAACTAAAATAGGTGGGTCTTTTGGTACCCAATTTTCTTGGGTCCTATTGGGTTAGTACCGGGGCGAACCCAAACATGTTTATTATGTACATTATGCTTAGCAAAATAAAATTTTTCTAAATGGCCTTTGCGGCCACAATGCGTGCAAATGTAAATTCTACCACTACCATACATGTATGCATGTTTATGTGTGTGTGCATGTTTCCGTGCATGTGCATGGTGAGTGTGTTTCCCTTGGGTTACTCCCTTAGGAAACCTAGATGCAATTTTCTTTAAATCAAAAGCATAAATTTTAAGAGTAGAGTCTAACACTTCAACCCGTTTTTGAATCTCTACAAATTCATTTTTATTACAAGAAACCATGGGGGTTTTTCCTTTATTAGCCAATTTATATTTATCAAAGTCACCTTTTAATTTTTCAAAAGCACTAGATAAAACATTTTTCTCACTAAGACAAGTATCAAGTTTATTCTTTAAAACATCATTTTCCTTTTTCAATTTTTTATTATGAGATTGAGAGATCTCATATCTATGTTGTAACTCTTCGAAAAAATGAGCAAGTTCATCCATGGTAAGATCATCATCTTCTAAAGTGTTGTCAAGGGTTACCTTAGAAGAATTGTCTCCTTGTGCCATGAAGCACATGTGAGCGGCGTCGTGCTCCTCTTCGGATTCCGACTCCGTATCATCCCATGTGGCTACCATAGCCTTCTTCTTCCTTGGTACATGCTTGGAGGTAGTAGCTTGGAGAGCGGGGCAATCCGCTATGAGATGTCCGATCTTCTTGCAATGGAAGCAAGGACCGGGTTCTTCTCTCTTCTTTTCAAACCTTCCTTGAGGTTTCCCTCTTCGGAAGTTGCTTTGCCTCCCTTTCCTGTAAAACATTTTGCCTACCTTCCGGATAAGCATGGCAAAGTCCTCATCGCAATCCTCCGATGAGTCGTCCTCTTCAATAGTGGTTGGAGTGGCTTTGAATGCGATTGTTTTCTTCTTGGGTGCCTCCCTTTCTTCTCTTACCTTCATCTCCATCTCATGGGTTTTGAGATTACCGATGAAGCCGGAGAAGTTCATCTCCTCCCGATCGTTAAGCTCTTTGAGAGTAGTCGCCTTGACTTCCCAAGCTTTGGGAAGAGCTCTAATGACCTTGCGAATCTTTTGGTCATTGTCGATCGCGTCACCTAAAGAAGATAAAGCATTAGTGATCTTGGTGAAACGAGTGAGCATGTCATCAATACTCTCACTTTCAAGCATATAAAAATTCTCATATTGAAAACGTAGCAAGTCAATCTTGGATCTCTTGACTTGTGACGTTCCCTCATGAGTCACAATTAAAACATTCCAAACTTCATATGCAGATGTACAGTTAATAATGCGTGAGAGGTCATCTTCATTAAGGGCTTGGGTTAAAGCATACTGAGCCCTAGCATTAGCCTCATAGTCCTTGGTAGTGTCCTCGGACCATGATCTCTCATCGGTAAGAGGCTCTACAAATTCTTTAGTTATGGCCCTAGCTACCCTAACTCCTAGGGACTTAAGGAAGAGGTTCATCTTGACCTTCCAAATGGGGAAGTTCAAGCCATCAAATTTAGGTGGGGACTTGATGCTAGAAAAATCAAGTGAAGCCATAGATGAAAGTAAAAATGCACAAAATATGAAGAATGCAACAAATAGTATAGCCAATAACAAGGATCTCCCTAAGGTGGTTAAACCAAATACTAGGGTTAGGCTCTGATACCAATTGAAATCACCTAGAGGGGGGGTGAATAGGTGATGGCTATATGTAAATGGCACAAATGCGGAATTTAAAATTCAACTATCACAATTAGCTCAAATAAAAGACTTGCAATAAATGAAGCAATCAATAGTGCAAGAATTAAAGAGTTTAGACTTTAGAGAGATTTGAGCAAACGCAAACACGCAGATATGTTTCCGAGGTTCGAGCCACGCTCTACGTCCCCGCCTTCACACTTGAAAGATTTCCACTATTGAAGATCCCACTGGATCACCAATATAAGGACACACTTGTCCTATCTCTCGTGATGCCGCAACACCACCCGGAGCACACTAGCTCGCCTTGAGGCCGATGCCTCTACAACTTCACTCAAGAAGAAAAGGATCACACTTGATCAAAAATTCGCTCACTTGCACAATCCTAGAACCAATATGTAGATAAAGATTATGGGATTGTGTAGTGCAAAAGCTAGAGAGAAGTAGAGGTAAAGACTTCAAATGGGTGTCTAGAAATTTAGGGCTTTTGGAGAGAAAATCTTTTCTAAATGAAAGCCTTTTGAAAACTTGTAAATCTTTTGAAAATCTCTCGTAAAAATGTTCTTTATTGATTCTTATCATGTTGAAGTGACCTCCTATTTATAGGGGTCAAAAACAGCTCCAGAGATTCATTGGGATCAAATCCCAAAAGAAAAACTGTCAGAAAATAGAGCTGTTGGAGTCTGTCAGGAGTTCTGACAGCAGCCGGTCGACCGGGCCGGTCGACCGCCAACGGTCATATTTATGACCGTTGGGGGACTACGGTCGACCGTCCCGGTCGACCGAAACAAACAGAGAGCACTGTAAGTGCTCCGGTCGACCGGAGCGGTCGGCCAACGTACACACATGCACAGCGTGTCCGTCGGTCGACCTGAGCGGTCGACCGGTTTCTGTCAGTTCTGAAAAAAAACAAAACTTCCAGAAACCAGAAATTGGGGTTTTTGGAATTGGTCTTGGATTTGAAGTTTTGTATCTTGTAAAACTTAGAGTGTGAGCCTATGTCACTACTCTAACAAGTTTGAAACATTTTTATAAAAACTTCTTTGATAAAACTTGTTTTTCCAAAAAAACTTAAACTATTTTCCAAAAACTTAATCTAAACATGTTAACTCTAAATTGAAAATAGAAATTAAAAATCCTTTTTGAAGTCATGAACCAAATTAAAATGTGTGTGTAGGTGGTAATCCCATAACTCTACTTCTAACATCTAGGTTTTGACAAAAATATCTAAAATGAAAAATACAAATACAAGTCTTGGTATTCTTCATAGTCTTGATCTTGACTTGGTCTTTTCTTCATCGTCTTGTTCCCGAAGCTTTCTATTGTGCTTGGCTTGGGAATGCAAATCTTTGGCGAACTCCAAACTTGTGAGTCTTGATTGTGGAGCCGTCAAATCAACCTGTTTTAACCTGAAATGCTTTTAAACAAAAATTGTTAAATACATAACTAGATATAGTTTGTTATCATCAAAATATCCATCAAGATATAGGGCTAATGGCCTTTGGGCCAACAATATAATGATATATATCATAGTTTTTGACTAAAAATCCAAAAATATGTTTTGTTAAAACACCAAAACACCAAACTCATGAAATAGGCATATCAAAATAAGTTTTGTCTAAGATATGAAGCATACATGTATATAGAACAAATCTAATATACATTAAATCATGTAAACTTGTTTTGATTCTATCTATTCATGAAAACCAAGATCGGGTAAACCGAAACCGAAAAACTAAAACATGAAACTTAAACAAGTGTGTGTGTTGTGAACTTGAGCATATCACACTATCTAATTTTTAACAATGGATCTAAAATATAAAACTAAATTATGTACCGAAGTCTTCTTGTAGAGCGCCGTCTCCAAGTCGACTCGATCCAAACCGTGATCCACCGAGCTTGACTCCAACGAATGCTACACGCTCGAGCTCTTGAATCACCATGTGAGAAGCTCCAAAACACTTTTGTTGAGGCTAATCACCTACTAATATCTTGGTTAAGTATCTGAAACTAAACATCACAAGATTATTAGTAAACATAACTACATGAGTTAATCATCATCAAAACTAGAGTGGAAGGCCTCTGGGCCAACAGGGATGTGTACCAATGATGGAAATCAGAGACCATATCTTCTCCATACTTGTTTGTCATTAGGATTTGTTGCTCGGCAATATGTTTCCATACATGCCAGAAACAGTACCGGTGTCGAGTAGTTGGAAAAACCATCTTGATGGCATCACCAATCTAGGCATCCTGATCAGTAATAATCAACTTCGGTGCAACTCCATGCATGCACTTGAGCCATTTTTGGAATAGCCACACAAACGTATCCCTCTGCTCATTAGCAAGCAATGCACAACCAAACAAATTATGAAAAACGAGAACAAAGAGTTGGTTCAAACTCGACTTCCCACGAAGATCCGAGTTTGCATCGACTATAGGAAACTGAATGCTACAACTCGTAAGGACCATTTTTCACTTCCCTTCATTGTTCAAATGCTTGAACGTTTGGCGGGTCACGAGTATTACTGTTTCTTGGACGGTTACTCGGGCTATAACCAGATCCCTATCGCTCCTGAGGACCAAGAAAAAACTACGTTTACATGTCCATTTGGGACATTTGCTTATCGTCAAATGCCCTTCAGCTTATGCAATGCCCCAGCAAAGTTTCAACATTGCAAGTTGAGTCTTTTCTCTGATATGGTAGAACGATTCTTAGAGATCTTTATGGATGATTCTCCATCTACGGTGATTCATTTGCTCAATGTCTCCACCATCTAGAACTCGTCCTCCAATGTTATGCTGAGAAAAATCTGACACTGAACTGGGAGAAATGCCACTTCATGATAAAACATGGAATTGTCTTGGGTCATGAGATCTCCAAGAAAGGAATTGAAGTGGATAGAGCCAAAATTAAGGTTATTGCTAAGTTTCCCATGCCCAAATGCGTTAAGGACATTAGATCCTTCTTAGGACACGCTGGTTTCTACCGAAGATTTATCAAGGATTTTAGCAAAATTGCTAGGCCCTTGACTAATTTGTTAGCTAAGGATGTGTCCTTCACTTTCGATACTGAATGCATAAATTCTTGGGAGAAGCTTAAGAGAGAGCTTATTTCTGCACAATTTATATCCGCACCGGATTGGTCTAAGTCGTTCGAGATCATGTGCGATGCTTCCGATTTTGCTATGGCGCTGTCCTAGGACAACGCATTGATAACAAGCAGCATGTGATCTACTACTCTAGTAGGACTCTCAACGATACTCAACTGAACTACACTACGACTGAGAAGGAATTCTTGGCAGTAGTGTTTGCCTTAGAGAAGTTTCGTCCCTACCTACTAGGGTCCAAAACCACCATTTTTACCGATCATTCTGCGCTTAGGTATCTCATGATGAAGAAGGATGCCAAGGCCCAACTCATTCGTTGGATCCTCCTTCTTCAAGAATTCGATCTTGAGATTTGAGATAAGAAAGGCGTAGAAAATGTTGTTGCTGACCACCTCTCACGGATCCCTAATTCTCTATGCAACGAATTACCCATAAATGAGGATTTTCCTGATGAACATCTCTTAGCTATCTCTAGGGAACCTTAGTTTGCTGATATGGTGAATTACTTAGTCACAAACCAAACTCTGTCTCATTGGTCCAAAAATGATGTTTACCAGTTCTTATCCCAAGTCCGGTATTTCTTTTGGGAGGAACCGTATCTTTTTAAGTACTGTTCTGACCAAATTATTAGGAGATGCATTCCCGATGAGGAGGTTAAGAGTGTTCTATCTTTCTATCACAAACTTGCATGCGGTGGACACTTTGGTCCCCGCAAGACTGCTGAAAAAATGCTACAAAGTGGGTTTTATTGGCCCACTCTGTTCAAGGATGCTTATGAATTTTGCAAGGCGTGCCCTAGATGCCAAATGGTAGGAAGGATTTCAAACCGAAATATGATGCCCCTAAACCCAATTCTAAAAATAGAACTCTTTGATGTTTGGGGCATCGACTTTATGGGTCCATTTCCTAATTCATTTGGGAACCAATACATATTGGTTGCTGTGGATTACGTGTCCAAATGGGTAGAAGCCATTCCTTGTAAAACTAATGATAACAAAGTTGTCATAAAATTTTTGAAAGAGAACATTTTTTCCCGCTTCGGAACCCCTCGTGCTATCATCAGTGATAATGGCACTCACTTTTGCAATAGATCTTTTGAAGCTCTTATGCGAAAGTATGCCATAACTCACAAATTGTCCACACCTTATCATCCTCAAACCAGTGGGCAAGTTGAGGTTTCAAATAGACAAGTCAAGCTTATATTGGAGAAAACTGTGAACCAAAACCGGAAAGATTGGTCCATCAAACTTGTAGATGCTCTATGGGCCTACAGGACCGCTTTCAAGACGATTCTAGGAATGTCTCCCTATAGGTTAGTCTATGGCAAACCTTGTCACTTGCCCGTTGAGCTAGAGCACCGAGCCTTATGGGCAATCAAACAGTTGAATTTCGACTTGACTAAGGCCGGTGACCTTCAGAAATTACAAATTTCTGAATTGGAGGAATTGAGAAATGAGGCCTATGAAAATGCTAGGATCACTAAAGATAGAGTCAAGATTTTCCATGACAAGCACATCATAAGAAAACCTTTGTCCTGGACAAAATGTCTTACTCTATAATTCTAGGCTTCATCTTTTTTCAGGAAAATTGAAATCAAGATGGACTGGGCCATTCGTTGTAAAAATCGTATTTCCACACGGTGCAGTTGAGATCAGTGACTCCAAGAATGGAAATGACTTTAAGGTAAATGGTCAACGCCTTAAACCTTTCTTGGAATCGGTGCCGGTAAATGAAACGGCAATAGGTCTTTTTGACCCAGTGTATCGGTAACTTTCCTCCTTTCCATTTTATTTCATGCAATTATACATTTCTTTCATACATTGGAGATAATGCATGAGATAAGTGTGGGGGAGGGTTCTAACATGACTGATATAAAAAAAAAGATATATATAAAAAATAAAAACTTTTTGAAAGGGGTAGACAATATTTTGATATATTTTTTGTAAGAAATTAAGTCAATTTTAAGGAATAGGATAATCATAATTAGGATTTCTTACACTTGGTCAAAATAAGATAACTTGTTTGATTTTTAGGGTCAGGAAGAAAATTTGTGAAAGTAATTTAGTCTTGATATTTACCTTGATGACATATGCACACAAAATACACTTACACACTTAGGGTTTAAAACAGAGACTCTTATGCCTTATAAAAAAAATATGATGATAAAAGAAAAAAAACAAGTCTAATTATTGATTAGCTAGGTGCTTTGGCCTAAGCAAGCCTTTGTATTTATGCAAAAGATAATTAGAAAAGTTTGAAAAAAAAAATGTGTATATACATCCTCTGATTAAGCTTGGTATTTATACCTCATGAAGCATAAGTATTCACGCCTAAAAGGGGTACATCATATAAATAAAAACCTTGATTTCGTGGCCTTATCTGCTCGAGTGTTTAAGTCCTTAGGGGTGTTTTCTCACCTGGTGCCCTAAAATTGTCCGGTTTGGGTGTCACCGACTGAATGCTCGTTACATGGGCAGATTAGAAAGCCTAATGAAATTGAGGAATAAATTTCATCAAAAATAAATAAATATAAGGCATAGGAGTTAATGTTAAAGAACCCTTAGTCAACTTCACAGTCACGATGGTGCATACGACTCAGGGTAAATTAATAGACTAGATGAGAAGTACAAGTCGACTCCTTACTTTAATTGATGACATGTTTTTGAATAGAGACTAAGTTTAGAAATGAAAAATTTGATATTCCTATAATTTATAGATTACTTAAAGCCTTACAAATATACTTCAAATATTTTCTCCTTTAAAAATGCTTTTCGAAAATACTAACCTTTTTTCTCTTTCTTTATGCATTTTGTGGGTGCAATCCACTGAAAACCCTCACGAGACAAAATTCATCCTCTAGGGGTAACCTAGAGGTTTAACGGCTTGTTGCACATGCTCAGTGCAATCGAGTGACCTGCGAAAGTGGTCTAATAATTGATTAGAATTAGTCTGATGTTTTGCTCGAGGGCGAGCAAAAGATAAGTGTGGGGGTGTGATTAGTCACATATGTTGCATTTACTTTGTCACCTTACCATGCTTTTTAGCTAATAAATCCTATTAATAAGTTTTCTTTTTCTTTGCTAAATGTAGGCCCAAGTGCTTAAAGAAAGAAAAGAGAAACAAGCCCAAAAGCCCACCAAATTCTGAATTAATTCAGAATAAATTTGAAATGAAGAAATCAGGGCTAAATCTTGGCATATCAAGAGATTGAGAAGAATCCTCCCTGAATCGAGCAATTGAAGCCACACAATCAAGGCTGTTTCGTCAACGTTTTGGAGCAGAAACAAGAAAACCAGCAGCAGATACGGGCCAAACACCAAATCAGGAGCTCCCCCCTTGGGTGTGGCCACCTGGCCACACCAGGGCCGTGGAAACGTGGCCTTATCCGCGTTTCCATGGCTTGTTAGACTCTGTTGGGGGAGCGTTTTCTCCCCCAATCTTCCCGGGATCCTCTCCTTTAGGTTTTGGCTATAAATATGGGGTTCAGCAAAGAAAAATGAGCGAAGACTAGGATTAAGTTTTGTGTTTATTTTCTTAGGATTTAGGCTCTTTGTTAGCTAGCATAAAAGTTGTAATCTTGTTATTTACTTTGTAGTCCAGTATCAAAACTTGTGAGAGAGAGGAATTGAGTTCTTGTACTTGAAGATTAAAGTGACGTCAATACAAAAGTCGAGCCAAGTTTTCTTCCACTTGCAGTACGGTATGATTTGCATTATGTTTATGATTTCTTCGTTGTTTTCTATGGATAACTAAACGGTTTTCTGGGCTCGCTATTGTAACTCTCTTTTGCTCTTCTTCTCTCCTGTTTTTAAAAGAAAAAGACCCGATGACTCATATGAATGCCTTACTTAAAAGCCTTTCTTTTTGAAACTGTTCTTGAAGGCACATGAGGATGGGTTCGGATTGTTAAACTCTCACTTCTTTCATGAACATCTCTTGAATTATTTTTACTTCATTCTTGCTTCTTCGCGCTTGATGATTTAATATTCAATTCTAACGATTTCTTGAAGAAAAGACTAAACTCTTCTAACCATCTTATGTGCTTTGCTTCAAACTTTCTAAAATTAAACTTTAAGTTTTGCAAATGATCACTTGAGGCACTTAACATTTTAAGAGAAGAATGAACAATTGAGTAGTGAGATAGTGAGCCCAGATCTGCTTTCTTATTATAAAATAACAAAACAATTCTCAAGCTTTCCAAATCACCTTCTCCAAAATCTTTTCTAAAAGTTGCAATTTCTCTTTTAATCATCTCTTTCTTTCCATTCTCTTTTTCATAAAAAACGAACACAATTCCTTGTTTTTAAACGATTCACCGAAAAGCTTCCATCGCATTCCTCCTCGTGGACACGACCCGTTAGCCACAAGCTACACGGTAATCTCTTAAACTCTTTGATTGTTCCTTCTATTAGCAATCAATTTTTAGCGCCGTTGCCGAGGAGGGAACGGTGTATTTGTTTTCTAACAAGTTTTGTGTGTTGTTTCAGAGACTTGAAGATCAAGATCTAACATTCAAGCTTTGCAAGAGAACACTTGAAAATTCTGTGCCCCTACTCTCGAAAGTAGGAATTAGAATTTCAAGAAATTGCGTTGCAAAATCTGAAAAAATTCATTGGACTACTAAAAACTCTTTTTTGCAGGACATATTGCTCGTAAAAATTTAAGTTTTTGTGTGTCATATTTGTGCTATTTCTGCTATCCACTATCCCTGTTTTAAGCCAACAGTAAAATACTTGTTGAAAAGTTTAAAAATTGATTAGACGTTTGTATTCTAGGCACGAGTCTTTTCAATTCATTTACTTTACTGTTGAAGAGTGCTGGAGCAAGGTACGTACGCATTGCATTCAGAATAGGACTCATTTCTTGGTTGATTTATATCGCTTTGAGTGAATCTTATTTATCTTGTACACTCGCACAAATTGATTTTAAGGGCAACACCCAATAACAAGATAAGGTGGGGATTTAATCACCCTTCCTTGGCCCAAAAATCAGATTCCAAGCACTCACAAACCTAAGCCTAAGTAAAATCTGATAGACGTTGGTCTGAGGGACATCTCGAACTCACTAGGAGATTATCCTAAAGAGGGAAGGTGTTAGAAATTAACTTCTGCCAAATCAGTGTCTAGGAAGGGGATTGAGGGTCGAAAGCCCGAAGATTGATCGTTACTTAATTAAGGAACGTCTTTGACGGATAACCTCCCACCAATCTTGCCCTGACCTGGCTGATTAGCTTATGGTCAAAGTCTACATTCTACCTCCTGTGGACAATCAACTAGTTAGAAGTTTTCTAGGTCGAGGTTACCTTAGACTAGGCTTGGTTGATTACTCTTGTTGACTGTTGTTTGAACTTGTTGTGATTGTGATTGTGTTTGTGTATGCAAGTGTGGTCGAGAGACCCTAATTCATCTAGGTTGACTAGAAACACATCACCACCCAAGTTTGAACCAAGACCAGATCTAGTAATGGCTCAATCAACATCACTGCAGGATAGGTTCTACCCCATTAGAACCTCACTTCCATCTTGCATTCTACTTCCATCGGTTGGTGAATACAATTTTGAGCTCAAGCCTCAATTCATCAACACACTCTCCAAGTTTCATGGCCTAGAGTCCGAAGATGCCTACTTCTTCATAAGAGAATTTGAGGAAGTATGTCTAATGATGAAAATCCCACACCTTGTAGACGATGCTATTAGGTTGAGATTTGTCCCTTTTGCACTTAAGGACCTAGCAAAGAAGTGGCTCTACAGCTTAGCGGCCGGTTCTATCACATCCTGGGATGGTTTCATCAAGGTCTTCTTGAAGAAATTCTATCCAATCCATAAAACCGCTCTCATTAGGAAGACGATCATGCAATTCAAGTAAGAACCTAGTGATCCGTTCTAGAGGTACTTTGAACGCTTTAAAGACCTCCTTGTCCAATGTCCACATCATGGAATAGAGAAATGGCGACAGTGCCAAATTCTTTATGACGGTTTAGACTACTCCACCAAAACCCTCTTAGAAAGTATGTGCCAAGGGGGTTTCTTGCAGAAAGATGAAGATGAAGGATGGGATTTGTATGAAAATCTAGCTGAGAAGACCATCCAATGGGAATCTGCTAGTGAGACTCTAGGAATCCTAACTTTATCTCTTCAAAAGGAGGTCTCCATTCTATCGAATCGTCCATCGCTAATGAAGCTAAGTTAGCTAACCTGGCTAGAAGACTGGAAGCTCTAGAAACGAAAGAACCAAGTCCAGTCAATCAAGTCAGCCCGAACCAATTTCCAACCCCGGGCTGCACTTACTGTCAAGCCATGAATCATGTGTTCGAGGAGTGCCCTGTGTTTCATGCTCAGCAACCCTACCATGAATCGATGAATGCGGCCTTTTCAAAGTCAAACAATAACCCTTACGCACCCACGTACAATCCTGGCTGGAGAAATCACCCTAATTTCTCATGGAGCCAAAATAACTCTGACCATTCACGATCAAATCATTCTAGCCACTTCCATCATGGTAATAATTCTTCCAATCATCAACCCAAGTTCTCCAATTTTCATAATAATTCTCCCAACCATCCACCTAACTTCCAAAACTATCAACAAAACTTTCCTAACCAAGCTCCACAATCCTCCTTCTAGAATCCACAATTAGAAAGGAGAATGACTGACTTTGAAAGAAACATGGAAAGATATATGAAAAATCAAGATTCTCTCATGTAAACTATCCAGAGGTTAGAGGTTCAAATTAGTCAACTAGCCACTCCACAGAATGAGAGACAAAAGGGTACCCTGCCTAATCAGCCAGTCACCAATCTGAGGAATTCTCAACAAGCTCATTTGGCTGAGGATCATTCATTCAATCAATGTAATGTTGTTCATACATTGAGGTCAGGAAAGAGAGTTGATAACCAAGTGTCAACACCAATCAATCCCATGCAGCACAACCACAATCAAGCTTCTACCTCATCTAATCCAATTTCTTCCAATTCTGACGAATCTGAAAAAGACAAGTCAGGCAGCCAGGTGCACCAGCCTATAGTACCATTTCCTAATAAGCTGAAAACAACAAGCAAAATCCTCACATGGACAAGATAATCGAGATATTTAATCAAGTGAAGATAAATGTGCCACTTTTTGATGCCATCCAACAAGTTCCTTCCTATGCCAAGTTTCTTAAGGACATGTGCACCAAGAAGAGAAAGACTAATGTTCCAAAAAAGGTCTTCTTAGCCACTAACATTAGTGAGCTATTATCGGGTCCTATCCCTGTCAAGTACAAGGATCCAGGTAGTCCCACCATTGCCTGCACAATAGGACAAGCCGAGATTAGTCGTGCACTTCTTGACTTGGGGGCAAGTATCAACTTGCTTCCATTCTCTGTTTATCAACAATTCGGGTTGGGCGATCTTAGTCCAACTCGAGTTACCATCCAACTGACTGACCGTTCTGTTAAAGTTCCAAAAGGGGACATTAATGATGTCCTGATCCGGGTAGGAGAGTTCATTTACCCTGTCGATTTTATAGTTTTGGAGACACAACCTGTGTCCAACTCTAATCATAGGGCTCAAACCCCTTTTATCCTAGGGCGACCATTCCTTACTACTGCTAAGGCCATCATCAATTGTAGGAATGGGTCTATGAGGTTAAGCTTTCGAGACATGACTAGAGAAGTCAATGTCTTCAATCTAGGAAAATAACCCCGCGATATAGAGGACCAAACATTTGAAGTCAACCTAATTGAGAACTTGACAAGTGAACATGGGGAAGAAATGAAATTAGAAACAGAGTGTGAATTCGGGTTAGAGTCTGACGACTTTAATCTTGATCAGGTTGTAGATTCTGCTGTGAATTGGGCCTCAAACCTTATTTCACCAACAATGGAGCCAATAGATTTGACTAGTCCTTCCAGTGAGCCATGCTCTTCCTTAGAATTGATAGCCCTACCTGCGCATCTCAAGTACGCCTATCTAGGCGAACAAGAGACCTTTCCTGTCATCATTGCCTCCCATTTAAATGACGGGGAAGAAGAAGATCTGAAAGCTATTCTAAGAAAACATAGGGAAGCCATTGGGTGGACTATGACTGATATCAAGGGATTAAGTCTGACCCTCGTTCAACATCGCATTCATCTCAATGAAGACGCCACACCCAAAAGAGACCCGCAGCGTAGGTTAAACCCTATAATGCAAGAGGTTGTTCATGCTGAAATCATAAAACTCTTAGACAATGGGATAATTTATCCCATTTCTGATAGCCAATGGGTCAGTCTTGTCTACGCGGTTCCGAAGAAATCCGGTTTCACCGTAGTGGAAAACGAGAACAAAGAGTTGATTCAAACTCGACTTCCCACGAAGATCCGAGTTTGCATCGACTATAGGAAACTGAATGCTGCAACTCGTAAGGACCATTTTTCACTTCCCTTCATTGATCAAATGCTTGAACGTTTAGCGGGTCACGAGTATTACTGTTTCTTAGACAGTCACTCGGGCTATAACCAGATCCGTATCGCTCCTGAGGACCAAGAAAAGACTACGTTTACATGTCCATTTGGGACATTTGCTTATCGTTGAATGCCCTTCGGCTTATGCAATGCCCCAGCAACGTTTCAACGTTGCATGTTGAGTCTTTTCTCTGATATGGTAGAACGATTCTTAGAGATCTTTATGGATGATTTCTCCATCTACGGAGATTCATTCGCTCAATGTCTCCACCATCTAGAACTCGTCCTCCAACGTTGTGTTGAGAAAAATCTGACACTGAACTGAGAGAAATGCCACTTAGTGGTAAAACATGGAATTGTCTTGGGTCATGAGATCTCCAAGAAAGGAATTGAAGTGGATAGAGCTAAAATTAAGGTTATTGCTAAGCTTCCCATGCCCAAATGCGTTAAGGACATTAGATCCTTCTTAGGACACGCTGGTTTCTACCGAAGATTTATCAAGAACATTAGATCCTTCTTAAGGAGATTAGATCCTTCTTATGCGAAAGTATGCCATAATTCACAAATTGTCCACACCTTATCATCCTCAAACTAGTGGGCAAGTTGAGGTTTCAAATAGACAAGTCAAGCTTATATTGGAGAAAACTGTGAACCAAAACCGGAAAGATTGGTCCATCAAACTTGTAGATGCTCTATGGGCGTACAAGACCGCTTTCAAGACGATTCTAGGAATGTCTCCCTATAGGTTAGTCTATGACAAACCTTGTCACTTGCCCGTTGAGCTAGAGCACCGAGCCTTATGGGCAATCAAACAGTTGAATTTCGACTTGACTAAGGCCGGTGACCTTCGGAAATTATAAATTTCCGAATTGGAGGAATTGAGAAATGAGGCCTATGAAAATGCTAGGATCACTAAAGATAGAGTCAAGATTTTCCATGACAAGCACATCATAAGAAAAACCTTTGTCCCTGGATAAAAAGTCTTACTCTATAATTCTAGGCTTCATCTTTTTCCAGGAAAATTGAAATCAAGATGGACTGGGCTATTCGTTGTAAAACCGTGTTTCCACATGGCGCAGTTGAGATCAGTGACCCAAAGAATGGAAATGACTTTAAGGTAAAATGGTCAACGCCTTAAACCTTTCTTGGAATCGGTGCCGGTAATGAAACGGCAATGGGTCTTTTTGACCCAGTGTATCGGTAACTTTCCTCCTTTCCATTTTATTTCATGCAATTATACATTTCTTTCATACATTGGGGACAATGCATGAGATAAGTGTGGGGGAGGGTTCTAACATGACTGATATAAAAAAAAAGATATATATAAAAAAACTTTTTGAAAGGGGTAGACAATATTTTGATATATTTTTTGTAAGAAATTAATCAATTTTAAGGAATAGGAGAATCATAATTAGGATTTCTTACACTTAGTCAAAATAAGATAACTTGTTTGATTTTTAGGGTCAGGAAGAAAATTTGTGAAAGTAATTTAGTCTTGATATTTACCTTGATGACATATGCACACAAAATACACTTACACACTTAGGGTTTAAAAACAGAGACTCTTATGCCTTATAAAAAAATATGATGATAAAAGAAAAAACAAATCTAATTATTGATTGGTTAGGTGCTTTGGCCTAAGCAAGCCTTTGTATTTATGCAAAAGATAATTAGATAAGTTTTAAAAAAAAATGTGTATATACATCCTCTGATTAAGCTGGGTATTTATGCCTCATGAAGCATAAGTATTCACGCCTAAAAGGGGTACATCGTATAAATAAAAACCTTGGCTTCGAGGCCTTATCTGCTCGAGTGTTTAAGTCCTTAGGGGTGTTTTTCTCACCTGGTGCCCTAAAACTGTCCGGTTTGGGTGTCACCGACTGAATGCTCGTTACATGGGCAGAATAGAAAGCCTAATGAAATTGAGGAATAAATTTCACCAAAAATAAATAAATATAAGGCATAGGAGTTAATGTTAAAGAACCCTTAATCAACTTCACAGTCACGATGGTGCATACGACTCAGGGTAAATTAATAAACTAGATGAGAAGTACAAGTCGACTCTTACTTTAATTGATGACATGTTTTTGAATAGAGACTAAGTTTAGGAATGAAAATTTTGATATTTCTATAACTTATAGATTACTTAAAGCCTTACAAATATACTTCAAATATTTTCTCCTTTAAAAATGCTTTTCGAAAATACTAACCTTTTTTCTCTTTATGGATTTTGTGGGTGCAATCCACTGAAAACCCTCACGAGACAAACCTCGTCCTCTAGGGGTAACCTAGAGGTTTAACGGCTTGTTGCATATGCTCAGTGCAATCTAGTGACCTGCGAAAGTGGTCTAATAATTGATTAGAATTAGTCTGATGTTTTGCTCGAGGGCGAGCAAAAGATAAGTGTGGGGGTGTGATTAGTCACATATGTTGCATTTACTTTGTCACCTTACCATGCTTTTTAGCTAATAAATCCTATTAATAAGTTTTCTTTTTCTTTGCTAAATGTAGGCCCAAGTGCTTAAAGAAAGAAAAGAGAAACAAGCCCAAAAGCCCACCAAATTCTAAATTAATTCAGAATAAATTCGAAATGAAGAAATCAGGGCTAAATCTTGGCATATCAAGAGATTGAGAAGAATCCTCCCTGATTGAAGCCACACAATCAAGGCTGTTTCGTCAACGTTTTGGAGCAGAAACAAGAAAAAACAACAGCAGATACGGGCCAAACACCAAATCAGGAGCTCCCCCCTTGGGTGTGGCCACCTAGCCATACCAGGGCCGCGGAAACGCGGCCCTAGCCGCGTTTCCACAGCTTGTTAGACTTTGTTGGGGGAGCGTTTGCTCCCCTAATCTTCCCGAGATCCTCTCCTTTAGGTTTTTGGCTATAAATATGGGGTTCAGCAAAGAAAAATGAGCGAAGACTAGGATTAAGTTTTGTGTTTATTTTCTTAAGATTTAGGCTCTTTGTTAGCTAGCACAAAAGTTGTAATCTTGTTATTTACTTTGTAGTCCAATAACAAAACTTATGAGAGAGAGGAATTGAGTGCTTGTACTTGAAGATTAAGTGACGTCAATACAAAAGTAGAGCCAAGTTTTCTTTCACTTGCAGTACGGTATGATTTGCATTATGTTTATGTTTTCTTCGTTGTTTTCTTTAGATAACTAAATGGTTTTCTGGGCTCGCTATTGTAACTCTCTTTTGCTCTTCTTCTCTCCTGTTTTTAAAAGAAAAAGACCCGATGACTCATATGAATGGCTTATATTAAAAGCCTTTCTTTTTGAAAGTGTTCTTGAAGGCATATGAGGATGGGTTCGGATTGTTAAACTCACACTTCTTTCATGAACATCTCTTGAATTGTTTTTACTTCATTCTTGCTTCTTCGCGCTTGATGATTTAATATTCAATTCTAACGATTTCTTGAAGAAAAGACTAAACTCTTCTAACCATCTTATGTGCTTTGCTTCTAACTTTCTAAAAATAAACTTTAAGTTTTGCAAATGATCACTTGAGGCACTTAACATTTTAAGAGAAGAATGAACAATTGAGTAGTGAGATAGTGAGCCCAGATTTTGTAACGCCCCGATCCTGGCGGATACGGAGACATTACTGCAACGTATATACGCGAGTCAGAAGTACCTTCACGTATATACGCTAAGCATCAGTACAGGCAAGAATCAGAGTGCGGAAGCAAGTGGTGCATTATACATTCCAACATATGAGTACAATTACAAAGTTATCACCAGAGGTGATCCAATATTACATGAATATTACATCACTGACGTGCGCAATTGCGAGATTACAAGTAGATGTACATGGATGAATAGTACAAAGGGCACTCACGAGTTTACTAAAGGAAACTCGAGAGGCACACAGGGGGCCTGGAAAGATAAGACTCTGGACGGTCTGCTGGAGATCCACGCTACCGCTGCGCCACTCTGATCAGCAACTGGGAGAATCCACACGCTCCAAGCTCCATGACCTGGACATGAGGATCCAGGGGAGTCAGATGAAACTCCCCAGGCGACTGGTGATACAAAAGCCAAGTGGCGAGCATAGGTAAGCATGCAGGAGCAAGTAGATATCAAGCAGGAACTACTCATGGTATGATAAGAGAAGAGAAGGTAAAGTAGATAGGGCAACACCAGATATCTCCTAAACTAACATAAAACCGATAAAACTGAATAAAACCGATTACGAGCAAAACCGATTGTACAAGCTTAGGTCACGGCCCCATGAGACTAGTACTTCGAAGGAATAATCCAAACAAGGAAACCCTCATCTATATACATTTGTCTCATGTCACCGTAATCCGAGCGCGTACAACCCGAGTTACAAAACCACAGCAAATTGCATATTCGTATTTTATTATAATTGGGGCCGCCTAAGTTCCAAGCTTCAGTATGTGTCCCATTCCCACATACTGCCACTCACAACTTATATAGCCAGTTATTTGGAAACTGATAAAGTTCGATGAATCATGTTCTGGATGGGCCCCGTACATGCCCGGGACAACGGTTCAGGAGTATCCGGTGCTGAGCCGGAACGTACCGCTAGGTACCGGGACTTATTTACGCCCGAACAGGAATAGAGTATCGCAGATCCCATAGAGATGAGCCTAGGGCGTGTGCATACTCGGCAGGAATAATCAGGAGTAGGGGTGCCAGCACACCCCACGGAATCCCTGGTGGCCGCCAGGTGATCCCCAAGTATTTGGCCACGCGTGACTCGATAGTGCCACCATGAACATGATTAATCAGGGCCCATCAGTTTCCCCCAAACCAGGTGCAAGTTGTTTATTATAACTTACCAATATTAACAGATTACGGGAATAACTGGTCATGACAGGAAATGGCCCTACAGATTCAAGAGGTGGCCCCCACAGATTCAAGAGGTGGCCCCCACCGTGTATGGTGTGGCACTTTGTTCCATGTGGCACTTAGTTCCATTCAGGATAACAAGGCAGGATTCCCGTAATGTGATAGTCACAAGTCAAGTATTAATATAACAGGTACATAACAGGCATAACAGGAGGCAGGTAACCAATCATGTCAAGAGGTTGATATTAGTCCGGTGGCAAGTCATGTCATGACAAGAGGTCTTGCTAAGTAGTAGCATGTCAGGTGATATACATGTGTTAAATAGTATCATGTAATGACAAGTAGTATAAACAGGAGACAGGCATTAGCATGTAGTAAAGCAGTAGCTGAGCACAACTAAGCGGAGCTGAGCAAGCTGGAATACAGACAGCCAGCAGGATTTATCCCTGGAGCGTCTGGCAAGGTTACCGGGACAACTCGGCTTAAAGTGCGAGTAGAAAATCCGGCAGCATCTCGCCTAGACGAATCTAGTGACAAAGCGCTGAACGCTGATCATGATGACCAGGCGGAGCCGAAGACCTGACGGTCCCAATCACTTCCCTTTCGGAACAGTGAGTGACCGGAGGCTGAACACCGAGAGACCTGCCAGCCCCAATCACCTCTCTTTCGAGACAGTGAGTGACCGGAGGCTGAACTGAGAACCTGACGGTCCCAATCACGTCTCTAACGAGATAGTGAGGAACCGGAGGCTGAAGCATGGAGAGACCTGCAGTGTTAGTACCACATGTTATAAAGCAGCAAGTACATCACAGGCATGGTATATGTACAGGAATGAAACTACCCTAGTACAAGCATTCGTCACAGAGCAATACATGTCCAGTCATTGGCACTCGGCCATACACAAATACAGGGACTCAGCCCAATACATGATACATGAATACATGAAGGGAAACGCATATCGACCCGACGAAGCGGGGAAACCCAAAAGGAGGCGAGAGCGAGAACACTCGCCTAAAATCACCGAAAGCCGAAAAGTCTGGAATCCATGGAACTCGCGTACGCGCCAATAATATAATATAATATAAATATTGGGAGAGAAGGAGACACAGGGAGACGCGGGCTTGACAGTGAGACGCGAGGGTCGCAGACGCGGGGTTCGCGTTGCCGGAACAACAGACGCGGGAATAGCAGACGCGGGGATCGCGTCGCAGAGATGCCACAAACGCGAGGCTCGAGGCCTGCGTTTAAGTCAGGGCATGAGAATGCAGACGCAAGGATAAACTCCGCGTCACGCCAACAAGGACAAAACACAGACGCGGGCACTTAGCTTCGCGTCATGACAATACAGAAACGCGCGGAGCGCGTCAAGGGGTTGCCCAGACGCAGGGTTGAGATCCGCGTCAGGAAACAAACAGAGAGAAGGAAAGGTGATTCCTTTGCTGTGCCCGACGAAGGGAGGTTCGGCCCCAATCCAAAAGGAGGGTACCGGCCCTAAGTCTTGCCAACGGAGAAGAACGCGGCCCCAATCCAAAGGAGTGGCCGGTCCTAAGTCTCACCAACGGAGAAGGACGCGGAGAGAGAGAGAGGGAGAGAGAGAGAAAACAGGGAGAGAGAGGACAATTCATGAGAGAGAAAGAGAGGACAGGAGAGAGAGGGAGAGTGAGAGTTCACAGGAGAGAGAGAGAAATGAGAGAGAGGGAAAGTCCCAGGAGAGAGAGAGTGATCCAGGGAGAGAAGAGAGAGGGAAGCAGGAGAGAGAAAGGGAGAGAAGGGGCTTTGCCCCTCTCTGGCTCCCGCACACAGCGCCCTCAAGAGGGGCGCTCGGCCTGGCCGCCGGCCAAGTGGCGGCGCCGGGCGGTGCCGGCCACCGGCAGAGGAAGGAGGGGGCGGCTGCCCCCTCAACAGAACAGAGGAGGGGGGCTTTGCCCCCTTCCTGCAGAGAGAGAAAGAGAGGGGCTTGTCCCCTCTCAGATCAAGCACAGGGGCCCAGGTGGGCCCCTTGGCCGCCCGCGACCGCCGGCAGGGTGCCGGCGGCGTCGAGTCCAGGGGTGGCTCCGGCCACCCCAAAGGGAAGTGGGGAGTGGGTTTGTGTGTGGTGGGTTTGGTGGAGTTTTTGTGGAGAAAGGGAATGGAGGTGGTGGTGGTTTTGTGGTCGGTGGTGGAGGAGAAAGAGCTAGGCCGGAGTTGGGGGGGTCCTCGCCGGCGACGAGGTGCCGGAGGTGGTGGCCGGTGATGGGGTCGGCTGGGCTCTCTTGGAGGAGATGAGGAAGAAGAAATAAAGAGAAGAGAAGAAGAGAGAAAGAAAGAAAAGGAAAGAAATAAAAAAAAAAAGAAATAATGATGGGGGAATGATTGATGGGAAAGGGGTAGGTGAGGGGGTGTGGTGTCTCCCACGTGGGGGGAGTGGGCTGCTGGGTTGTTGGGAGAAGAGAAAGGAAAGAGAAGAAAAGACAAGATTGAAAGAAATAATAATATTATAATATAGTCGCGAAATTCGACTGCTCCAGAATCCTTCCAAAAAATCCTCAAAAATAGCAAATATTATTCTAAGACGTTTGGTGAAATCGGATTCGAAAAATATAATGTAGTTTTCAAAATAAAAATCCTGGAATCTTCTGGCGATACCGGTCGATACCGACACCGGTGGAATTTTCATAAATTTGTAAAATCCTCAGAAAAGTATTTAGATAGGAAATGCAATTCTAAGAGATAATGTCTAAAGGCCCCTCTAGAAATTCCAATTGGTTTGTAAATTAAAAATCCGGGAATCGGTCAGCGGTATTGGTCGACACCGGTTTTGAAGATTTTCAATTTAATTGAGGAAAATTCCAGAAAATCATGAAAAATCTAGAATATTGGAAAACGATGTTTAAAACTAAAATCGGTCAAATCGGAATACCAGAATATCCAAATCGAGTAATACTTTAGGATCGGGCCCTCGGTTCAGACTAGGGCTGACTCCGAGTCCACGAATCCAAATCCAAGACAAAACAATCATATAAAGAATTCATAATACAAAACAAATACAAGAAGCAAATCGAAAAATACGATCGAAAAATCTGAATACGCAACTAAGTACGTATTCCGGAAGCGGGGTGTTACATTCCATCCACCTTACAAAAATTGCGTCCTCGCATTTCGGTAAGGGGTAAAATGAACACTAAGGGGACATGGTGGAATTTATACCAGTTAAGATATGAAGTACTATAGGTAGGGCTCTCAAGTTGACTGATCAATAACCAGAATATAGAAATCTTCTGCACTTCCGGCTGTATAAGTCTTTGAACGATGCCAAATAATACCAACTGATAACACAACTCTGCAATAGAATTCCCGCTGTACTGCATACTTAATGTCGCTCTGAGAATAAGCCAGAATACTGAGGATAAGAAAACCCTGATAATACCGAGCATAATAAAGAAGACCGATAATTAAGAATTCCGAACACCAGGCATCGATCACTCTGGAAGATATAACCGAGAATATAGAATACCCGAACTTCAAAGAGTTGGCCGAAGAGATCATGTCATAGCTTCATTCAGAACCAGCCACTACCTCTCTAGTCTATTCATATCTTAAATTGATATAAAGGCTTCATAAAACCAAAACAGGAGATTTATGGAAAGGATTAGGAATCAAAGGAAAGATAATCAAGAAAAATAGATAACTCTGCACTTGTAGTTGGAATGTATAACCAAGACTCAAGCATTCCAGTTGCAAATTTCTTTACCATTAATTTGCCGTCTGGACGTACTGAGGATGTAGAGCCTAAGCTCTGATACCAACCTGTAACGCCCCGATCCTGGCGGATACGGAGACATTACTGCAACGTATATACGCGAGTCAGAAGTACCTTCACGTATATACGCTAAGCATCAGTACAGGCAAGAATCAGAGTGCGGAAGCAAGTGGTGCATTATACATTCCAACATATGAGTACAATTACAAAGTTATCACCAGAGGTGATCCAATATTACATGAATATTACATCACTGACGTGCGCAATTGCGAGATTACAAGTAGATGTACATGGATGAATAGTACAAAAGGGCACTCACGAGTTTACTAAAGGAAACTCGAGAGGGACACAGGGGGCCTGGAAAGATAAGACTGGACGGTCTGCTGGAGATCCACGCTACCGCTGCGCCACTCTGATCAGCAACTGGGAGAATCCACACGCTCCAAGCTCCATGACCTGGACATGAGGATCCAGGGGAGTCAGATGAAACTCCCCAGGCGAGTGGTGATACAAAAGCCAAGTGGCGAGCATAGGTAAGCATGCAGGAGCAAGTAGATATCAAGCAGGAACTACTCATGGTATGATAAGAGAAGAGAAGGTAAAGTAGATAGGGCAACACCAGATATCTCCTAAACTAACATAAAACCGATAAAACCGAATAAAACCGATTACGAGCAAAACCGATTGTACAAGCTTAGGTCACGGCCCCATGAGACTAGTACTTCGAAGGAATAATCCAAACAAGGAAACCCTCATCTATATACCTTTGTCTCATGTCACCGTAATCCGAGCGCGTACAACCCGAGTTACAAAATCACAGCAAATTGCATATTCGTATTTTATTATAATTGGGGCCGCCTAAGTTCCAAGCTTCAGTATGTGTCCCATTCCCACATACTGCCACTCACAACTTATATAGCCAGTTATTGGAAACTGATAAAGTTCGATGAATCATGTTCTGGATGGGCCCCGTACATGCCCGGGACAACGGTTCAGGAGTATCCGGTGCTGAGTCGGAACGTACCGCTAGGTACCGGGACTTATTTACGCCCGAACAGGAATAGAGTATCGCAGATCCCATAGAGATGAGCCTAGGGCGTGTGCATACTCGGCAGGAATAATCAGGAGTAGGGGTGCCAGCACACCCCACGGAATCCCTGGTGGCCGCCAGGTGATCCCCAAGTATTTGGCCACGCGTGACTCGATAGTGCCACCATGAACATGATTAATCAGGGCCCATCAGTTTCCCCAAACCAGGTGCAAGTTGTTTATTATAACTTACCAATATTAACAGATTACGGGAATAACTGGTCATGACAGGAAATGGCCCTACAGATTCAAGAGGTGGCCCCCACAGATTCAAGAGGTGGCCCCCACCGTGTATGGTGTGGCACTTTGTTCCATGTGGCACTTAGTTCCATTCAGGATAACAAGGCAGGATTCCCGTAATGTGATAGTCACAAGTCAAGTATTAATATAACAGGGTACATAACAGGCATAACAGGAGGCAGGTAACCAATCATGTCAAGAGGTTGATATTAGTCCGGTGGCAAGTCATGTCATGACAAGAGGTCTTGCTAAGTAGTAGCATGTCAGGTGATATACATGTGTTAAATAGTATCATGTAATGACAAGTAGTATAAACAGGAGACAGGCATTAGCATGTAGTAAAGCAGTAGCTGAGCACAACTAAGCGGAGCTGAGCAAGCTGGAATACAGACAGCCAGCAGGATTTATCCCTGGAGCGTCTGGCAAGGTTACCGGGACAACTCGGCTTAAAGTGCGAGTAGAAAATCCGGCAGCATCTCGCCTAGACGAATCTAGTGACAAAGCGCTGAACGCTGATCATGATGACCAGGCGGAGCCGAAGACCTGACGGTCCCAATCACTTCCCTTTCGGAACAGTGAGTGACCGGAGGCTGAACACCGAGAGACCTGCCAGCCCCAATCACCTCTCTTTCGAGACAGTGAGTGACCGGAGGCTGAACTGAGAACCTGACGGTCCCAATCACGTCTCTGACGAGATAGTGAGGAACCGGAGGCTGAAGCATGGAGAGACCTGCAGTGTTAGTACCACATGTTATAAAGCAGCAAGTACATCACAGGCATGGTATATGTACAGGAATGAAACTACCCTAGTACAAGCATTCGTCACAGAGCAATACATGTCCAGTCATTGGCACTCGGCCATACACAAATACAGGGACTCAGCCCAATACATGATACATGAATACATGAAGGGAAACGCATATCGACCCGACGAAGCGGGGAAACCCAAAAGGAGGCGAGAGCGAGAACACTCGCCTAAAATCACCGGAAAGCCGAAAAGTCTGGAATCCATGGAACTCGCGTACGCGCCAATAATATAATATAATATAAATATTGGGAGAGAAGGAGACACAGGGAGACGCGGGCTTGACAGTGAGACGCGAGGGTCGCAGACGCGGGGTTCGCGTTGCCGGAACAACAGACGCGGGAATAGCAGACGCGGGGATCGCGTCGCAGAGATGCCACAAACGCGAGGCTCGAGGCCTGCGTTTAAGTCAGGGCATGAGAATGCAGACGCAAGGATAAACTCCGCGTCACGCCAACAAGGACAGAACACAGACGCGGGCACTTAGCTTCGCGTCATGACAATACAGAAACGCGCGGAGCGCGTCAAGGGGTTGCCCAGACGCGGGGTTGAGATCCGCGTCAGGAAACAAACAGAGAGAAGGAAAGGTGATTCCTTTGCTGTGCCCGACGAAGGGAGGTTCGGCCCCAATCCAAAAGGAGGGTACCGGCCCTAAGTCTTGCCAACGGAGAAGAACGCGGCCCCAATCCAAAAGGAGTGGCCGGTCCTAAGTCTCACCAACGGAGAAGGACGCGGAGAGAGAGAGAGGGAGAGAGAGAGAAAACAGGGAGAGAGAGGACAATTCATGAGAGAGAAAGAGAGGACAGGAGAGAGAGGGAGAGTGAGAGTTCACAGGAGAGAGAGAGAATGAGAGAGAGGGAAAGTCCCAGGAGAGAGAGAGTGATCCAGGGAGAGAAGAGAGAGGGAAGCAGGAGAGAGAAAGGGAGAGAAGGGGCTTTGCCCCTCTCTGGCTCCCGCACGCAGCGCCCTCAAGAGGGGCGCTCGGCCTGGCCGCCGGCCAAGTGGCGGCGCCGGGCGGCGCCGGCCACCGGCAGAGGAAGGAGGGGGCGGCTGCCCCCTCAACAGAACAGAGGAGGGGGCTTTGCCCCCTTCCTGCAGAGAGAGAAAGAGAGGGGCTTGTCCCCTCTCAGATCAAGCACAAGGGCCCAGGTGGGCCCCTTGGCCGCCCGCGACCGCCGGCAGGGTGCCGGCGGCGCCGAGTCCAGGGGTGGCTCCGGCCACCCCAAAGGGAAGTGGGGAGTGGGTTTGTGGTGGTGGGTTTGGTGGAGTTTTTGTGGAGAAAGGGAATGGAGGTGGTGGTGGTTTTGTGGTCGGTGGTGGAGGAGAAAGAGCTAGGCCGGAGTTGGGGGGTCCTCGCCGGTGACGAGGTGCCGGAGGTGGTGGCCGGTGATGGGGTCGGCTGGGCTCTCTTGGAGGAGATGAGGAAGAAGAAATAAAGAGAAGAGAAGAAGAGAGAAAGAGAAAAGGAAAAGAAATAAAAAGAAAAAGAAATAATGATGGGGGAATGATTGATGGGAAAGGGGTAGGTGAGGGGGTGTGGTGTCTCCCACGTGGGGGGAGTGGGCTGCTGGGTTGTTGGGAGAAGAGAAAGGAAAGAGAAGAAAAGACAAGATTGAAAGAAAATAATAATATTATAATATAGTCGCGAAATTCGACTGCTCCAGAATCCTTCCGAAAAATCCTCAAAATAGCAAATATTATTCTAAGACGTTTGGTGAAATCGGATTCGAAAAATATAATGTAGTTTTCAAAATAAAAATCCTGGAATCTTCCGGCGATACCGGTCGATACCGACACCGGTGGAATTTTCATAAATTCGTAAAATCTTCAGAAAAAGTATTTAGATAAGAAATGCAATTCTAAGAGATAATGTCTAAAGGCCCCTCTAGAAATTCCAATTGGTTTGTAAATTAAAAATCCGGGAATCGGTCAGCGGTATTGGTCGACACCGGTTTTGAAGATTTTCAATTTAATTGAGGAAAATTCCAGAAAATCATGAAAAATCTAGAATATTGGAAAACAATGTTTAAAACTGAAATCGATCAAATCGGAATACCAGAATATCCAAATCGAGTAATACTTTAGGATCGGGCCCTCGGTTCAGACTAGGGCTGACTCCGAGTCCACGAATCCAAATCCAAGACAAAACAATCATATAAAGAATTCATAATACAAAACAAATACAAGAAGCAAATCGAAAAATACGATCGAAAAATCTGAATACGCAACTAAGTACGTATTCCGGAAGCGGGTTGTTACATTCCATCCACCTTACAAAAAATTGCGTCCTCGCAATTTCGGTAAGGGGTAAAATGAACACTAAGGGGACATGGTGGAATTTATACCAGTTAAGATATGAAGTACTATAGGTAGGGCTCTCAAGTTGACTGATCAATAACCAGAATATAGAAATCTTCTGCACTTCCGGCTGTATAAGTCTTTGAACGATGCCAAATAATACCAACTGATAACACAACTCTGCAATAGAATTCCCGCTGTACTGCATACTTAATGTCGCTCTGAGAATAAGCCAGAATACTGAGGATAAGAAAACCCTGATAATACCGAGCATAATAAAGAAGACCGATAATTAAGAATTCCGAACACCAGGCATCGATCACTCTGGAAGATATAACCGAGAATATAGAATACCCGAACTTCAAAGAGTTGGCCGAAGAGATCATGTCATAGCTTCATTCAGAACCAGCCACTACCTCTCTAGTCTATTCATATCTTAAATTGATATAAAGGCTTCATAAAACCAAAACAGGAGATTTATGGAAAGGATTAGGAATCAAAGGAAAGATAATCAAGAAAAATAGATAACTCTGCACTTGTAGTTGGAATGTATAACCAAGACTCATGCATTCCAGTTGCAAATTTCTTTACCATTAATTTGCCGTCTGGACGTACTGAGGATGTAGAGCCTAAGCTCTGATACCAACCTGTAACGCCCCGATCCTGGCGGATACGGAGACATTACTGCAACGTATATACGCGAGTCAGAAGTACCTTCACGTATATACGCTAAGCATCAGTACAGGCAAGAATCAGAGTGCGGAAGCAAGTGGTGCATTATACATTCCAACATATGAGTACAATTACAAAGTTATCACCAGAGGTGATCCAATATTACATGAATATTACATCACTGACGTGCGCAATTGCGAGATTACAAGTAGATGTACATGGATGAATAGTACAAAAGGGCACTCACGAGTTTACTAAAGGAAACTCGAGAGGCACACAGGGGGCCTGGAAAGATAAGACTCTGGACGGTCTGCTGGAGATCCACGCTACCGCTGCGCCACTCTGATCAGCAACTGGGAGAATCCACACGCTCCAAGCTCCATGACCTGGACATGAGGATCCAGGGGAGTCAGATGAAACTCCCCAGGTGACTGGTGATACAAAAGCCAAGTGGCGAGCATAGGTAAGCATGCAGGAGCAAGTAGATATCAAGCAGGAACTACTCATGGTATGATAAGAGAAGAGAAGGTAAAGTAGATAGGGCAACACCAGATATCTCCTAAACTAACATAAAACCGATAAAACCGAATAAAACCGATTACGAGCAAAACCGATTGTACAAGCTTAGGTCACGGCCCCATGAGACTAGTACTTCGAAGGAATAATCCAAACAAGGAAACCCTCATCTATATACCTTTGTCTCATGTCACCGTAATCCGAGCGCGTACAACCCGAGTTACAAAACCACAGCAAATTGCATATTCGTATTTTATTATAATTGGGGCCGCCTAAGTTCCAAGCTTCAGTATGTGTCCCATTCCCACATACTGCCACTCACAACTTATATAGCCAGTTATTTGGAAACTGATAAAGTTCGATGAATCATGTTCTGGATGGGCCCCGTACATGCCCGGGACAACGGTTCAGGAGTATCCGGTGCTGAGCCGGAACGTACCGCTAGGTACCGGGACTTATTTACGCCCGAACAGGAATAGAGTATCGCAGATCCCATAGAGATTAGCCTAGGGCGTGTGCATACTCGGCAGGAATAATCAGGAGTAGGGGTGCCAGCACACCCCACGGAATCCCTGGTGGCCGCCAGGTGATCCCCAAGTATTTGGCCACGCGTGACTCGATAGTGCCACCATGAACATGATTAATCAGGGCCCATCAGTTTCCCCCAAACCAGGTGCAAGTTGTTTATTATAACTTACCAATATTAACAGATTACGGGAATAACTGGTCATGACAGGAAATGGCCCTACAGATTCAAGAGGTGGCCCCCACAGATTCAAGAGGTGGCCCCCACCGTGTATGGTGTGGCACTTTGTTCCATGTGGCACTTAGTTCCATTCAGGATAACAAGGCAGGATTCCCGTAATGTGATAGTCACAAGTCAAGTATTAATATAACAGGGTACATAACAGGCATAACAGGAGGCAGGTAACCAATCATGTCAAGAGGTTGATATTAGTCCGGTGGCAAGTCATGTCATGACAAGAGGTCTTGCTAAGTAGTAGCATGTCAGGTGATATACATGTGTTAAATAGTATCATGTAATGACAAGTAGTATAAACAGGAGACAGGCATTAGCATGTAGTAAAGCAGTAGCTGAGCACAACTAAGCGGAGCTGAGCAAGCTGGAATACAGACAGCCAGCAGGATTTATCCCTGGAGCGTCTGGCAAGGTTACCGGGACAACTCGGCTTAAAGTGCGAGTAGAAAATCCGGCAGCATCTCGCCTAGACGAATCTAGTGACAAAGCGCTGAACGCTGATCATGATGACCAGGCGGAGCCGAAGACCTGACGGTCCCAATCACTTCCCTTTCGGAACAGTGAGTGACCGGAGGCTGAACACCGAGAGACCTGCCAGCCCCAATCACCTCTCTTTCGAGACAGTGAGTGACCGGAGGCTGAACTGAGAACCTGACGGTCCCAATCACGTCTCTGACGAGATAGTGAGGAACCGGAGGCTGAAGCATGGAGAGACCTGCAGTGTTAGTACCACATGTTATAAAGCAGCAAGTACATCACAGGCATGGTATATGTACAGGAATGAAACTACCCTAGTACAAGCATTCGTCACAGAGCAATACATGTCCAGTCATTGGCACTCGGCCATACACAAATACAGGGACTCAGCCCAATACATGATACATGAATACATGAAGGGAAACGCATATCGACCCGACGAAGCGGGGAAACCCAAAGGAGGCGAGAGCGAGAACACTCGCCTAAAATCACCGGAAAGCCGAAAAGTCTGGAATCCATGGAACTCGCGTACGCGCCAATAATATAATATAATATAAATATTGGGAGAGAAGGAGACACAGGGAGACGCGGGCTTGACAGTGAGACGCGAGGGTCGCAGACGCGGGGTTCGCGTTGCCGGAACAACAGACGCGGGAATAGCAGACGCGGGGATCGCGTCGCAGAGATGCCACAAACGCGAGGCTCGAGGCCTGCGTTTAAGTCAGGGCATGAGAATGCAGACGCAAGGATAAACTCCGCGTCACGCCAACAAGGACAGAACACAGACGCGGGCACTTAGCTTCGCGTCATGACAATACAGAAACGCGCGGAGCGCGTCAAGGGGTTGCCCAGACGCAGGGTTGAGATCCGCGTCAGGAAACAAACAGAGAGAAGGAAAGGTGATTCCTTTGCTGTGCCCGACGAAGGGAGGTTCGGCCCCAATCCAAAAGGAGGGTACCGGCCCTAAGTCTTGCCAACGGAGAAGAACGCGGCCCCAATCCAAAAGGAGTGGCCGGTCCTAAGTCTCACCAACGGAGAAGGACGCGGAGAGAGAGAGAGGGAGAGAGAGAGAAAACAGGGAGAGAGAGGACAATTCATGAGAGAGAAAGAGAGGACAGGAGAGAGAGGGAGAGTGAGAGTTCACAGGAGAGAGAGAGAGAATGAGAGAGAGGGAAAGTCCCAGGAGAGAGAGAGTGATCCAGGGAGAGAAGAGAGAGGGAAGCAGGAGAGAGAAAGGGAGAGAAGGGGCTTTGCCCCTCTCTGGCTCCCGCACACAGCGCCCTCAAGAGGGGCGCTCGGCCTGGCCGCCGGCCAAGTGGCGGCGCCGGGCGGCGCCGGCCACCGGCAGAGGAAGGAGGGGGCGGCTGCCCCCTCAACAGAACAGAGGAGGGGGCTTTGCCCCCTTCCTGCAGAGAGAGAAAGAGAGGGGCTTGTCCCCTCTCAGATCAAGCACAGGGGCCCAGGTGGGCCCCTTGGCCGCCCGCGACCGCCGGCAGGGTGCCGGCGGCGTCGAGTCCAGGGGTGGCTCCGGCCACCCCAAAGGGAAGTGGGGAGTGGGTTTGTGGTGGTGGGTTTGGTGGAGTTTTTGTGGAGAAAGGGAATGGAGGTGGTGGTGGTTTTGTGGTCGGTGGTGGAGGAGAAAGAGCTAGGCCGGAGTTGGGGGGGGTCCTCGCCGGCGACGAGGTGCCGGAGGTGGTGGCCGGTGATGGGGTCGGCTGGGCTCTCTTGGAGGAGATGAGGAAGAAGAAATAAAGAGAGAAGAAGAGAGAAAGAAAGAAAAGGAAAAGAAATAAAAAAGAAAAAGAAATAATGATGGGGGAATGATTGATGGGAAAGGGGTAGGTGAGGGGTGTGGTGTCTCCCACGTGGGGGAGTGGGCTGCTGGGTTGTTGGGAGAAGAGAAAGGAAAGAGAAGAAAAGACAAGATTGAAAGAAAATAATAATATTATAATATAGTCGCGAAATTCGACTGCTCCAGAATCCTTCCAAAAATCCTCAAAAATAGCAAATATTATTCTAAGACGTTTGGTGAAATCGGATTCGAAAAATATAATGTAGTTTTCAAAATAAAAATCCTGGAATCTTCTGGCGATACCGGTCGATACCGACACCGGTGGAATTTTCATAAATTGTAAAATCCTCAGAAAAAGTATTTAGATAGGAAATGCAATTCTAAGAGATAATGTCTAAAGGCCCCTCTAGAAATTCCAATTGGTTTGTAAATTAAAAATCCGGGAATCGGTCAGCGGTATTGGTCGACACCGGTTTTGAAGATTTTCAATTTAATTGAGGAAAATTCCAGAAAATCATGAAAAATCTAGAATATTGGAAAACGATGTTTAAAACTAAAATCGGTCAAATCGGAATACCAGAATATCCAAATCGAGTAATACTTTAGGATCGGGCCCTCGGTTCAGACTAGGGCTGACTCCGAGTCCACGAATCCAAATCCAAGACAAAACAATCATATAAAGAATTCATAATACAAAACAAATACAAGAAGCAAATCGAAAAATACGATCGAAAAATCTGAATACGCAACTAAGTACGTATTCCGGAAGCGGGGTGTTACATTCCATCCACCTTACAAAAAATTGCGTCCTCGCAATTTCGGTAAGGGGTAAAATGAACACTAAGGGGACATGGTGGAATTTATACCAGTTAAGATATGAAGTACTATAGGTAGGGCTCTCAAGTTGACTGATCAATAACCAGAATATAGAAATCTTCTGCACTTCCGGCTGTATAAGTCTTTGAACGATGCCAAATAATACCAACTGATAACACAACTCTGCAATAGAATTCCCGCTGTACTGCATACTTAATATCGCTCTGAGAATAAGCCAGAATACTGAGGATAAGAAAACCCTGATAATACCGAGCATAATAAAGAAGACCGATAATTAAGAATTCCGAACACCAGGCATCGATCACTCTGGAAGATATAACCGAGAATATAGAATACCCGAACTTCAAAGAGTTGGCCGAAGAGATCATGTCATAGCTTCATTCAGAACCAGCCACTACCTCTCTAGTCTATTCATATCTTAAATTGATATAAAGGCTTCATAAAACCAAAACAGGAGATTTATGGAAAGGATTAGGAATCAAAGGAAAGATAATCAAGAAAAATAGATAACTCTGCACTTGTAGTTGGAATGTATAACCAAGACTCAAGCATTCCAGTTGCAAATTTCTTTACCATTAATTTGCCGTCTGGACGTACTGAGGATGTAGAGCCTAAGCTCTGATACCAACCTGTAACGCCCCGATCCTGGCGGATACGGAGACATTACTGCAACGTATATACGCGAGTCAGAAGTACCTTCACGTATATACGCTAAGCATCAGTACAGGCAAGAATCAGAGTGCGGAAGCAAGTGGTGCATTATACATTCCAACATATGAGTACAATTACAAAGTTATCACCAGAGGTGATCCAATATTACATGAATATTACATCACTGACGTGCGCAATTGCGAGATTACAAGTAGATGTACATGGATGAATAGTACAAAAGGGCACTCACGAGTTTACTAAAGGAAACTCGAGAGGGACACAGGGGGCCTGGAAAGATAAGACTGGACGGTCTGCTGGAGATCCACGCTACCGCTGCGCCACTCTGATCAGCAACTGGGAGAATCCACACGCTCCAAGCTCCATGACCTGGACATGAGGATCCAGGGGAGTCAGATGAAACTCCCCAGGCGAGTGGTGATACAAAAGCCAAGTGGCGAGCATAGGTAAGCATGCAGGAGCAAGTAGATATCAAGCAGGAACTACTCATGGTATGATAAGAGAAGAGAAGGTAAAGTAGATAGGGCAACACCAGATATCTCCTAAACTAACATAAAACCGATAAAACCGAATAAAACCGATTACGAGCAAAACCGATTGTACAAGCTTAGGTCACGGCCCCATGAGACTAGTACTTCGAAGGAATAATCCAAACAAGGAAACCCTCATCTATATACCTTTGTCTCATGTCACCGTAATCCGAGCGCGTACAACCCGAGTTACAAAATCACAGCAAATTGCATATTCGTATTTTATTATAATTGGGGCCGCCTAAGTTCCAAGCTTCAGTATGTGTCCCATTCCCACATACTGCCACTCACAACTTATATAGCCAGTTATTTGGAAACTGATAAAGTTCGATGAATCATGTTCTGGATGGGCCCCGTACATGCCCGGGACAACGGTTCAGGAGTATCCGGTGCTGAGTCGGAACGTACCGCTAGGTACCGGGACTTATTTACGCCCGAACAGGAATAGAGTATCGCAGATCCCATAGAGATGAGCCTAGGGCGTGTGCATACTCGGCAGGAATAATCAGGAGTAGGGGTGCCAGCACACCCCACGGAATCCCTGGTGGCCGCCAGGTGATCCCCAAGTATTTGGCCACGCGTGACTCGATAGTGCCACCATGAACATGATTAATCAGGGCCCATCAGTTTCCCCCAAACCAGGTGCAAGTTGTTTATTATAACTTACCAATATTAACAGATTACGGGAATAACTGGTCATGACAGGAAATGGCCCTACAGATTCAAGAGGTGGCCCCCACAGATTCAAGAGGTGGCCCCCACCGTGTATGGTGTGGCACTTTGTTCCATGTGGCACTTAGTTCCATTCAGGATAACAAGGCAGGATTCCCGTAATGTGATAGTCACAAGTCAAGTATTAATATAACAGGGTACATAACAGGCATAACAGGAGGCAGGTAACCAATCATGTCAAGAGGTTGATATTAGTCCGGTGGCAAGTCATGTCATGACAAGAGGTCTTGCTAAGTAGTAGCATGTCAGGTGATATACATGTGTTAAATAGTATCATGTAATGACAAGTAGTATAAACAGGAGACAGGCATTAGCATGTAGTAAAGCAGTAGCTGAGCACAACTAAGCGGAGCTGAGCAAGCTGGAATACAGACAGCCAGCAGGATTTATCCCTGGAGCGTCTGGCAAGGTTACCGGGACAACTCGGCTTAAAGTGCGAGTAGAAAATCCGGCAGCATCTCGCCTAGACGAATCTAGTGACAAAGCGCTGAACGCTGATCATGATGACCAGGCGGAGCCGAAGACCTGACGGTCCCAATCACTTCCCTTTCGGAACAGTGAGTGACCGGAGGCTGAACACCGAGAGACCTGCCAGCCCCAATCACCTCTCTTTCGAGACAGTGAGTGACCGGAGGCTGAACTGAGAACCTGACGGTCCCAATCACGTCTCTGACGAGATAGTGAGGAACCGGAGGCTGAAGCATGGAGAGACCTGCAGTGTTAGTACCACATGTTATAAAGCAGCAAGTACATCACAGGCATGGTATATGTACAGGAATGAAACTACCCTAGTACAAGCATTCGTCACAGAGCAATACATGTCCAGTCATTGGCACTCGGCCATACACAAATACAGGGACTCAGCCCAATACATGATACATGAATACATGAAGGGAAACGCATATCGACCCGACGAAGCGGGGAAACCCAAAAGGAGGCGAGAGCGAGAACACTCGCCTAAAATCACCGAAAGCCGAAAAGTCTGGAATCCATGGAACTCGCGTACGCGCCAATAATATAATATAATATAAATATTGGGAGAGAAGGAGACACAGGGAGACGCGGGCTTGACAGTGAGACGCGAGGGTCGCAGACGCGGGGTTCGCGTTGCCGGAACAACAGACGCGGGAATAGCAGACGCGGGGATCGCGTCGCAGAGATGCCACAAACGCGAGGCTCGAGGCCTGCGTTTAAGTCAGGGCATGAGAATGCAGACGCAAGGATAAACTCCGCGTCACGCCAACAAGGACAGAACACAGACGCGGGCACTTAGCTTCGCGTCATGACAATACAGAAACGCGCGGAGCGCGTCAAGGGGTTGCCCAGACGCGGGGTTGAGATCCGCGTCAGGAAACAAACAGAGAGAAGGAAAGGTGATTCCTTTGCTGTGCCCGACGAAGGGAGGTTCGGCCCCAATCCAAAAGGAGGGTACCGGCCCTAAGTCTTGCCAACGGAGAAGAACGCGGCCCCAATCCAAAAGGAGTGGCCGGTCCTAAGTCTCACCAACGGAGAAGGACGCGGAGAGAGAGAGAGGGAGAGAGAGAGAAAACAGGGAGAGAGAGGACAATTCATGAGAGAGAAAGAGAGGACAGGAGAGAGAGGGAGAGTGAGAGTTCACAGGAGAGAGAGAGAATGAGAGAGAGGGAAAGTCCCAGGAGAGAGAGAGTGATCCAGGGAGAGAAGAGAGAGGGAAGCAGGAGAGAGAAAGGGAGAGAAGGGGCTTTGCCCCTCTCTGGCTCCCGCACGCAGCGCCCTCAAGAGGGGCGCTCGGCCTGGCCGCCGGCCAAGTGGCGGCGCCGGGCGGCGCCGGCCACCGGCAGAGGAAGGAGGGGGCGGCTGCCCCCTCAACAGAACAGAGGAGGGGGGCTTTGCCCCCTTCCTGCAGAGAGAGAAAGAGAGGGGCTTGTCCCCTCTCAGATCAAGCACAAGGGCCCAGGTGGGCCCCTTGGCCGCCCGCGACCGCCGGCAGGGTGCCGGCGGCGCCGAGTCCAGGGGTGGCTCCGGCCACCCCAAAGGGAAGTGGGGAGTGGGTTTGTGGTGGTGGGTTTGGTGGAGTTTTTGTGGAGAAAGGGAATGGAGGTGGTGGTGGTTTTGTGGTCGGTGGTGGAGGAGAAAGAGCTAGGCCGGAGTTGGGGGGTCCTCGCCGGTGACGAGGTGCCGGAGGTGGTGGCCGGTGATGGGGTCGGCTGGGCTCTCTTGGAGAGATGAGGAAGAAGAAATAAAGAGAAGAGAAGAAGAGAGAAAGAAAGAAAAGGAAAAGAAATAAAAAAGAAAAAGAAATAATGATGGGGGAATGATTGATGGGAAAGGGGTAGGTGAGGGGGTGTGGTGTCTCCCACGTGGGGGGAGTGGGCTGCTGGGTTGTTGGGAGAAGAGAAAGGAAAGAGAAGAAAAGACAAGATTGAAAGAAAATAATAATATTATAATATAGTCGCGAAATTCGACTGCTCCAGAATCCTTCCGAAAAATCCTCAAAATAGCAAATATTATTCTAAGACGTTTGGTGAAATCGGATTCGAAAAATATAATGTAGTTTTCAAAATAAAAATCCTGGAATCTTCCGGCGATACCGGTCGATACCGACACCGGTGGAATTTTCATAAATTCGTAAAATCTTCAGAAAAAGTATTTAGATAAGAAATGCAATTCTAAGAGATAATGTCTAAAGGCCCCTCTAGAAATTCCAATTGGTTTGTAAATTAAAAATCCGGGAATCGGTCAGCGGTATTGGTCGACACCGGTTTTGAAGATTTTCAATTTAATTGAGGAAAATTCCAGAAAATCATGAAAAATCTAGAATATTGGAAAACAATGTTTAAAACTGAAATCGATCAAATCGGAATACCAGAATATCCAAATCGAGTAATACTTTAGGATCGGGCCTCGGTTCAGACTAGGGCTGACTCCGAGTCCACGAATCCAAATCCAAGACAAAACAATCATATAAAGAATTCATAATACAAAACAAATACAAGAAGCAAATCGAAAAATACGATCGAAAAATCTGAATACGCAACTAAGTACGTATTCCGGAAGCGGGTTGTTACATTCCATCCACCTTACAAAAAATTGCGTCCTCGCAATTTCGGTAAGGGGTAAAATGAACACTAAGGGGACATGGTGGAATTTATACCAGTTAAGATATGAAGTACTATAGGTAGGGCTCTCAAGTTGACTGATCAATAACCAGAATATAGAAATCTTCTGCACTTCCGGCTGTATAAGTCTTTGAACGATGCCAAATAATACCAACTGATAACACAACTCTGCAATAGAATTCCCGCTGTACTGCATACTTAATGTCGCTCTGAGAATAAGCCAGAATACTGAGGATAAGAAAACCCTGATAATACCGAGCATAATAAAGAAGACCGATAATTAAGAATTCCGAACACCAGGCATCGATCACTCTGGAAGATATAACCGAGAATATAGAATACCCGAACTTCAAAGAGTTGGCCGAAGAGATCATGTCATAGCTTCATTCAGAACCAGCCACTACCTCTCTAGTCTATTCATATCTTAAATTGATATAAAGGCTTCATAAAACCAAAACAGGAGATTTATGGAAAGGATTAGGATCAAAGGAAAGATAATCAAGAAAAATAGATAACTCTGCACTTGTAGTTGGAATGTATAACCAAGACTCATGCATTCCAGTTGCAAATTTCTTTACCATTAATTTGCCGTCTGGACGTACTGAGGATGTAGAGCCTAAGCTCTGATACCAACCTGTAACGCCCCGATCCTGGCGGATACGGAGACATTACTGCAACGTATATACGCGAGTCAGAAGTACCTTCACGTATATACGCTAAGCATCAGTACAGGCAAGAATCAGAGTGCGGAAGCAAGTGGTGCATTATACATTCCAACATATGAGTACAATTACAAAGTTATCACCAGAGGTGATCCAATATTACATGAATATTACATCACTGACGTGCGCAATTGCGAGATTACAAGTAGATGTACATGGATGAATAGTACAAAAGGGCACTCACGAGTTTACTAAAGGAAACTCGAGAGGCACACAGGGGGCCTGGAAAGATAAGACTCTGGACGGTCTGCTGGAGATCCACGCTACCGCTGCGCCACTCTGATCAGCAACTGGGAGAATCCACACGCTCCAAGCTCCATGACCTGGACATGAGGATCCAGGGGAGTCAGATGAAACTCCCCAGGCGAGTGGTGATACAAAAGCCAAGTGGCGAGCATAGGTAAGCATGCAGGAGCAAGTAGATATCAAGCAGGAACTACTCATGGTATGATAAGAGAAGAGAAGGTAAAGTAGATAGGGCAACACCAGATATCTCCTAAACTAACATAAAACCGATAAAACCGAATAAAACCGATTACGAGCAAACCGATTGTACAAGCTTAGGTCACGGCCCCATGAGACTAGTACTTCGAAGGAATAATTCAAACAAGGAAACCCTCATCTATATACCTTTGTCTCATGTCACCGTAATCCGAGCGCGTACAACCCGAGTTACAAAACCACAGCAAATTGCATATTCGTATTTTATTATAATTGGGGCCGCCTAAGTTCCAAGCTTCAGTATGTGTCCCATTCCCACATACTGCCACTCACAACTTATATAGCCAGTTATTTGGAAACTGATAAAGTTCGATGAATCATGTTCTGGATGGGCCCCGTACATGCCCGGGACAACGGTTCAGGAGTATCCGGTGCTGAGCCGGAACGTACCGCTAGGTACCGGGACTTATTTACGCCCGAACAGGAATAGAGTATCGCAGATCCCATAGAGATGAGCCTAGGGCGTGTGCATACTCGGCAGGAATAATCAGGAGTAGGGGTGCCAGCACACCCCACGGAATCCCTGGTGGCCGCCAGGTGATCCCCAAGTATTTGGCCACGCGTGACTCGATAGTGCCACCATGAACATGATTAATCAGGGCCCATCAGTTTCCCCCAAACCAGGTGCAAGTTGTTTATTATAACTTACCAATATTAACAGATTACGGAATAACTGGTCATGACAGGAAATGGCCCTACAGATTCAAGAGGTGGCCCCCACAGATTCAAGAGGTGGCCCCCACCGTGTATGGTGTGGCACTTTGTTCCATGTGGCACTTAGCTCCATTCAGGATAACAAGGCAGGATTCCGTAATGTGATAGTCACAAGTCAAGTATTAATATAACAGGGTACATAACAGGCATAACAGGAGGCAGGTAACCAATCATGTCAAGAGGTTGATATTAGTCCGGTGGCAAGTCATGTCATGACAAGAGGTCTTGCTAAGTAGTAGCATGTCAGGTGATATACATGTGTTAAATAGTATCATGTAATGACAAGTAGTATAAACAGGAGACAGGCATTAGCATGTAGTAAAGCAGTAGCTGAGCACAACTAAGCGGAGCTGAGCAAGCTGGAATACAGACAGCCAGCAGGATTTATCCCTGGAGCGTCTGGCAAGGTTACCGGGACAACTCGGCTTAAAGTGCGAGTAGAAAATCCGGCAGCATCTCGCCTAGACGAATCTAGTGACAAAGCGCTGAACGCTGATCATGATGACCAGGCGGAGCCGAAGACCTGACGGTCCCAATCACTTCCCTTTCGGAACAGTGAGTGACCGGAGGCTGAACACCGAGAGACCTGCCAGCCCCAATCACCTCTCTTTCGAGACAGTGAGTGACCGGAGGCTGAACTGAGAACCTGACGGTCCCAATCACGTCTCTGACGAGATAGTGAGGAACCGGAGGCTGAAGCATGGAGAGACCTGCAGTGTTAGTACCACATGTTATAAAGCAGCAAGTACATCACAGGCATGGTATATGTACAGGAATGAAACTACCCTAGTACAAGCATTCGTCACAGAGCAATACATGTCCAGTCATTGGCACTCGGCCATACACAAATACAGGGACTCAGCCCAATACATGATACATGAATACATGAAGGGAAACGCATATCGACCCGACGAAGCGGGGAAACCCAAAAGGAGGCGAGAGCGAGAACACTCGCCTAAAATCACCGGAAAGCCGAAAAGTCTGGAATCCATGGAACTCGCGTACGCGCCAATAATATAATATAATATAAATATTGGGAGAGAAGGAGACACAGGGAGACGCGGGCTTGACAGTGAGACGCGAGGGTCGCAGACGCGGGGTTCGCGTTGCCGGAACAACAGACGCGGGAATAGCAGACGCGGGGATCGCGTCGCAGAGATGCCACAAACGCGAGGCTCGAGGCCTGCGTTTAAGTCAGGGCATGAGAATGCAGACGCAAGGATAAACTCCGCGTCACGCCAACAAGGACAGAACACAGACGCGGGCACTTAGCTTCGCGTCATGACAATACAGAAACGCGCGGAGCGCGTCAAGGGGTTGCCCAGACGCAGGGTTGAGATCCGCGTCAGGAAACAAACAGAGAGAAGGAAAGGTGATTCCTTTGCTGTGCCCGACGAAGGGAGGTTCGGCCCCAATCCAAAAGGAGGGTACCGGCCCTAAGTCTTGCCAACGGAGAAGAACGCGGCCCCAATCCAAAAGGAGTGGCCGGTCCTAAGTCTCACCAACGGAGAAGGACGCGGAGAGAGAGAGAGGGAGAGAGAGAGAAAACAGGGAGAGAGAGGACAATTCATGAGAGAGAAAGAGAGGACAGGAGAGAGAGGGAGAGTGAGAGTTCACAGGAGAGAGAGAGAATGAGAGAGAGGGAAAGTCCCAGGAGAGAGAGAGTGATCCAGGGAGAGAAGAGAGAGGGAAGCAGGAGAGAGAAAGGGAGAGAAGGGGCTTTGCCCCTCTCTGGCTCCCGCACACAGCGCCCTCAAGAGGGGCGCTCGGCCTGGCCGCCGGCCAAGTGGCGGCGCCGGGCGGCGCCGGCCACCGGCAGAGGAAGGAGGGGGCGGCTGCCCCCTCAACAGAACAGAGGAGGGGGGCTTTGCCCCCTTCCTGCAGAGAGAGAAAGAGAGGGGCTTGTCCCCTCTCAGATCAAGCACAGGGGCCCAGGTGGGCCCCTTGGCCGCCCGCGACCGCCGGCAGGGTGCCGGCGGCGTCGAGTCCAGGGGTGGCTCCGGCCACCCCAAAGGGAAGTGGGGAGTGGGTTTGTGGTGGTGGGTTTGGTGGAGTTTTTGTGGAGAAAGGGAATGGAGGTGGTGGTGGTTTTGTGGTCGGTGGTGGAGGAGAAAGAGCTAGGCCGGAGTTGGGGGGGGTCCTCGCCGGCGACGAGGTGCCGGAGGTGGTGGCCGGTGATGGGGTCGGCTGGGCTCTCTTGGAGGAGATGAGGAAGAAGAAATAAAGAGAAGAGAAGAAGAGAGAAAGAAAGAAAAGGAAAAGAAATAAAAAAGAAAAAGAAATAATGATGGGGGAATGATTGATGGGAAAGGGGTAGGTGAGGGGGTGTGGTGTCTCCCACGTGGGGGGAGTGGGCTGCTGGGTTGTTGGAGAAGAGAAAGGAAAGAGAAGAAAAGACAAGATTGAAAGAAAATAATAATATTATAATATAGTCGCGAAATTCGACTGCTCCAGAATCCTTCCAAAAAATCCTCAAAAATAGCAAATATTATTCTAAGACGTTTGGTGAAATCGGATTCGAAAAATATAATGTAGTTTTCAAAATAAAAATCCTGGAATCTTCTGGCGATACCGGTCGATACCGACACCGGTGGAATTTTCATAAATTTGTAAAATCCTCAGAAAAAGTATTTAGATAGGAAATGCAATTCTAAGAGATAATGTCTAAAGGCCCCTCTAGAAATTCCAATTGGTTTGTAAATTAAAAATCCGGGAATCGGTCAGCGGTATTGGTCGACACCGGTTTTGAAGATTTTCAATTTAATTGAGGAAAATTCCAGAAAATCATGAAAAATCTAAAATATTGGAAAACGATATTTAAAACTGAAATCGGTCAAATCGGAATACCAGAATATCCAAATCGAGTAATACTTTAGGATCGGGCCCTCGGTTCAGACTAGGGCTGACTCCGAGTCCACGAATCCAAATCCAAGACAAACAATCATATAAAGAATTCATAATACAAAACAAATACAAGAAGCAAATCGAAAAATACGATCAAAAAATCTGAATACGCAACTAAGTACGTATTCCGGAAGCGGGGTGTTACAGATTTGCTTTCTTATTATAAACAACAAAACAATTCTCAAGCTTTCTAAATCACCTTCTCCAAAACCTTTTCTAAAAGTTACAATTTCTCTTTTAATCATCTCTTTATTTCCATTCTCTTTTTCATAAAAAACGCACACAATTTCTTATTTTTAAACGATTCACCGAAAAGCTTCCATCGCATTCCTCCTCGTGGACACGACCCGTTAGCCACAAGCTACACGGTAATCTCTTAAACTCTTTGATTATTCCTTCATTAGCAATCAGTGTCCAAGTGGGTAGAAGCCATTCCTTGTAAAACTAATGATAACAAAGTTGTCATAAAGTTTTTAAAAGAGAACATTTTTTCACGCTTTGGAACCCCTCGTGCTATCATCAGTGATAATGCACTCACTTTTGCAATAGATCCTTTGAAGCTCTTATGCGAAAGTATGCCATAAGTCACAAGTTGTCCACACCTTATCATCCTCAAACTAGTGGGCAGGTTGAGGTTTCCAATAGACAAGTCAAACTTATCTTGGAGAAAACTGTGAACCAAAACCGGAAAGATTGGTCCATCTAACTTCTAGATGCCCTATGGGCCTACAGGACCGCTTTCAAGACGATTCTAGGAATGTCTCCTTATAGGTTAGTCTATGGTAAAGCTTGTCACCTGCCCATTGAGTTAGAGCACCGGGCCTTTTGGGCAATCAAGCAGTTGAATTTCGACTTGATTAAGGCCGGTGACCTTCGGAAGTTACAAATTTCCGAATTAGAGGAGTTAAGAAATGAGGCCTATGAAAATGCTAGGATCACTAAAGATAGAGTCAAGATTTTTCATGATAAACACATCATAAGAAAAACCTTTGTCCCTGGAAAAAAGTCTTACTCTATAATTTTAGACTTCATCTTTTTTCAGGAAAATTGAAATCTAAATGGACTGGGCCATTCGTTGTAAAAACCGTGTTTCCACACGGTGCAGTTGAGATCAGTGACACCAAGAATGGAAATGACTTTAAGGTAAATGGTCAACGCCTTAAACCTTTCTTGGAATCGGTGCCGGTAAATGAAACAGCTATGGGTCTTTTTGACCCCATGTATCGGTAACTTCCCTCTTTTCTATTTTATTTCATGCATCTATACATTTCTTTCATACATTGGGGATAATGCATGAGATAAGTGTGGGGGAGGGTTAACATGACTAATATAACAACAACAAATAAAAAAAAATTAAAAAAATTAAAAAAAACTTTTTGAAAGGTTAGAACAATATTTTGATATATTTTTTGTAAGAAATTAGCCAATTTTAAGGAATAGGAAAATCATAATTAGGATTTCTTATATTTGGTCAAAGTCAGATAACTTGTTTGATTTTTAGGGTTAGGAAGAAAATTTGTAAAAGTAATTTAGTCTTGATATTTACCTTGATGAAATATGCACACTAAATACACTTACACACTTAGGGTTTAAAAACAAAGACTCTTATGCCTTATAAAAAAATATATGTAAAAAAAATAAACAAATCTAATTATTGATTAACTAGGTGCTTTGGCCTAAGCAAGCCTTGGTATTTATGCAAAATATAATTAGATAAATTTGAAAAATATATATATATAAATCCTCTGATTATGCTGGGTATTTGTGCCTCATGAAATATAAGTATTCACGCCTAAAAGGGGTACATTTTATAAATAAAAATATTGGTTTCGTGGCCTTGTCTGCACGAGTGTTTAAATCCTTAGGGGTGTTTTCTCACCTGGTGCCCTAAAACTGTCCGGTTTGGGTGTCACGGACTAAAGACTCATTACATGAGCAGATTAGAAAGCCTAATGAAATTGAGGAATAAACTCCCCCAAAAATAAATATAAATAAGGCATAGGATTTAATGTTAAAAAAAAACCCTTAGTCAACTTCACAGTCACAATAGTGTATACGACTCAGGGTAAATTAATAGACTAGATGAGAGGTACAAATTGACTCCTTACTTTGATTGATGACATGTTTTTGAATGGAGACTAAGTTTCGGAATGAAAATTTTGATATTCCTATAACTTATAGAGTACTTAAAGCCTTACAAATATATTTCAAATATTTTCTCCTTTAAAAATGTTCTTCGAAAATACTAACATTTTTTATGGATTTTGTGGGTGCAATCCACTGAAAACCCTCACGAGACAAAACTCGTCCTCTAGGGGTAACCTAGAGGTTTAACGGCTTGTTGCACATGCTCAGTGCAATCGAGTGACCTGCGAAAGTGGTCTAATAATTGATTTGAATTAGTCTGATGTTTTGCTTGAAGGCGAGCAAAAGATAAGTGTGGGGGTGTGATCAGTCACATATATTGCATATACATTATCACCTTACCATACTTTTTAGCTAATAAATCCTATTAATAAGTCTACTTCTTCTTTGTTAAATGTAGGCCCAATTGCTAAAAGTAAGGAAGGAGAAACAAGCCCAAAAGCCCATCTAATTCTGATTTAATTCAAAATAAATTCGAAATCAAGGAATCAGGGCAAATCTTGGCATATCAGAGAGGTTGAAAATCGGTTGAAAAGAATCCTCCCTGAATCAAACGGTTGAAGCCAACAATCAAAGGCTGTTTCGTCAAATTTTGAAGCTGAAATGAGAAAACTAGAAGAAGATATGGGCAAATCACCAAACCGGAGAGTTCCACCAATTGGGTGTGGCCACATGGCCACACCAGGGCCGCGAAAATGCGGCCCTAGCTGCGGAAACATGGCTTGTTGAAGTTTGTTGGGGGAGCGTTTGCTCCCCCAATCTTCCCAGGATCTCCTCCTCTGGTTTTTCCCTATAAATACCAGTTTCAACAGAGAAAAAAGGAGCGAAGATTAGGATTAGAATTTTGTTTATACTTTAAGGTTTAGGCTCTTTGTTAGATAGTATAAAAGTTATATTTTTGTTTTATAATTTATAGTTCAGTACAAATACTTGTGAGAGAGAGGAATTGAGTGCTCGTACTTGAAAATTGAAGTGACATCGATACAAGAATCGAGCTACTTTTTCTTCCACTCATTTACGGTATGTCTTGCGTTATTCACTTGCATTTTTCTTTGTCTTCTATGAGTAGCTAAATCAGTTTTTTGGGCTCACTATTGTACTTCTCTCCAATTCTTCTTCTCTTCTGATTTTAATGAAAAAGACCCAATGAATCATTTGCATGCCTAACTTAAAGCCTTTCTTCTTGAAAGTGTTCTTGAAGGCACATGAGGATGGGTTTGAATTTTTAAACTCTTACTTCTTTTAAGAACGTTTCCTGAACTGTTTTTATTCCATATTTGCTTCTTCGCGCTTGATGATTTAACATTCGATTCAAAACGGTTTCTTAAAGAAAAGAGTTAACATTTCCAACCATCTTATATGCGTTACTTCAAACTTTCTAAAGTCAACCTTAAGTTTTGTCTATGATCAAGTTGAGGCACTAAGGATTTCAATAGAAGAATAAACGGTTGAGTAGTGAGATAGTGAGCCCAGATTTTCTTCTTTATTAAAAAGAAAACAACAAATCACTTTCTAAGCGTTATACAAAATTCACCTTTTCCAAAGCCTTCTTCAAAGTTTCAATTTCTCTTTTAATCATCTCCTTCTTTCCATTCTCTTTTCAATTAAAAAACGAGCACAATTCTTTGTTATTAAACGAAACACCGAAAAGCTTTCATCGCATTCCTCCTCGTGGACACGACCTGTTAGCCACAAGCTACACGGTAATTTCTTAACTCTTTGATTGTTCTTTCATTTTAGCAATCAAAGGGCGCATTCTCACATCAACTAAATTGCTCATAATGCTTCTGCTAATCTTTGATCGATATGTCTAGTGAGAGTAATGGTGATGTACCTTATCCGGGCTTGACAATTCATGTGAATGAGAATCAACAAATTTGGTGATAACCCCATATCTTCTGTCAAATAAAAAAACCAAGATGAACATGCATCTCAGTAGGACACGCTACTCTAGTGTCAATTCGACAGTGCACTATAAGCCCGTCTTGTCTTTTGTCACACAACTTCTTCACACCCTCCTTGTTGCAGCAAAATTTTCTGCAAATAACTTCATGAGGAGGCCTCTGTGATTTATCTATTTCTTTTCTTCTCACGCCAAAATCTCTGTTCCTTGCATAAGAATTTTAGAAATTGTATGCTTCCACATCCGTGAAAAACTGTTTCCCTAAAAAAATATTTGAGCTTCCAGACATTTCTCCATGTGCATTCAGATCCTACAAAACAAATTGACGAACTAGATAAATATAAATATTTCTTTAAATATCACACGTCTGAACTGTAATTATTAAAACTGCGACCAAGGTTGCAGATGTAATGAAATCTATATAACTTCTTACTAAAAGACTGCGATCGTAGTCGCAATTTTCCGTATGAGCAGATTTTTAAAAACCTGAATAATAACTGTGCAACTCTTTAATGAATATATACTGCGACCTTAAGTCGCATTCTTAAGATTTAGTGTATAAACTGAATATAATTGACATAGAAACGTGTAAGAATTATAACAACAAGGAATGCGACTTAGGTCGCAGTTACAAAAATAGCTTTTACAGCCGGAGATTATTTTAAAATCAAACTGCGACCGTGGTCGCGGTTCTTAAATTTTAGAACAAGTGATTATTTTGTTCTGTAAAACGAAATATATGTCGCAGTTCCATATACGCTACAGAGAAAGCTTCAACATTTAAGAAATTGCGAAAAAAATGACACAATAAAAACCTGTTGATCAGCATGCAAAGATGTCAACCCTTCAATACTTTCAATATTCTGAGAGAAAGTTGAATCAGATGATATCCTCCATATTTAGATCGGGAGATAGAGATCGCTTACGACTGCGACCAGAATTGACAGGGGAAGTAGACTGCTCCGACGTCGACATTAAATAAAAAGGAGAAAAATCTGCTTTGAAAATCGATATTTTCAGATAAAACTTTATGGCAGGCTAGAAAAGGAGAATCTAAATCTGACAAAGAGCGGTAAAGAAATAGAGGGAAAAATAATAATAAACAATAACCTAAATCTTATAAAGAGCGGTAAAAAAAGGGGGAAATAATAATAAACAATAACCTAAATCTGACAACGAGCGGTAAAAAATTGGGGAAAAATAATATTAAACAATAACGACGCGAGTACCTTTTACAAGGGGTATTTAGTAATTTAACTTGTTCCTATAAGCGGGGCGCAACTTAGTGGGGTGGCAAATATTGAGCCACGTCACCGCAGGCTGAGAGTGTCTCTCAGCCGTCGGCTGATATACATTTTTCTCATATATATATATATATATGTGTGTGTGTGTGTGTGTGTGTGTGTGTATGTATATGTGTGTGTACACACACACATATATATACATAAATATACATACATACATACATACATATATATATACACACACACACACACACACACACACACACCACACACACACACACACACACACACACACACATATATATATATATACACATACACATATATATATATATATATATATATATATATATATATATATATATATATATATATATATACATATACATATATATATATATATACATACATATATATATACACATATATATACATACATATACATACATATATATATACACACATATATACACACACACACACATATATATATATATATATATATATATATATATATATATATATATATATATATATATATATATATATAGAGAGAGAGAGAGAGAGAGAGAGAGAGAGAGAGAGAGATAGAGAGAGAGAGAGAGAGAGAGAGAGAGAGAGAGAGTTGAGCTACTTTTGGAAGTATCAAGAATGTCGATACTCCAACTTTGATTTGGTTGATACATCGCCCACATGCAAGATCTAAACCGTTAGATGTGATCTACTAATTACAACTAGTTAAGAATAAACTTTCACAGTTTTTCGTTATCATTTACTTCATCAAAGTGGTTTTAAAGTTAAGCAGTTTTCGTTTTTTAGTCACTTTGATGAACGGGTAACGAAAATCTGTGAAATTTTATTCCTAACAAGTTTATAGTTAGTAGATCATATCCAACAATTTGAATCTTGCATATGGGTGATATATCAACTAAATCAAAGTGGAATACTTTCGAAAATAGCCCAACTCAACTCTACACATATTGTGTGTGTAATTTTTAAGAAATATATGAACCGTTTCACGCACATTTTGCTCAATATTTAATATTGATTTCCTCTACGAGTTCACATGAGCAATTAAGAATTTAGCCTTTGCTGTACGAGACCTTTGTATTAAGTAGCATCTAACAATGCAACTAAAGACAGGAGAGATAAATAAAAAATATAACATGGGCCATCTAAATACTATCCTTCCTCCACGGTGAAAATACTAGAGATTGTAAGCACATCTAATTTTCGTAATAATAGAGATTGATTATGCGTGTTTTATTTACTTCAAAAAGTGAGAGTTAACAAGCTTTCCATCATTATGTCTTTAAGATATGGATCAATAAATTTCAAAAAGTAAATAGTAACGAGAAAATAAAGGAAAAAAAATTGTTCCATAGTGAATGTGTGGCGAGAGATGTCAATTTTCACTTAACTTATTTTGGCTTGTCAACATCCTCCATGAGATTAGTAACATCTTAGTCACTGAACTAATAAAGAAAATTAAATAGCTCACATGATACTACACCATTTGGACCAAAAACATAACAAAAGTTATTCCCTGAAGTAAAGTGATGACTTTCATGTTCGAAAGCTAAAGTGCCAAACTCTTTATACTGTAGCATAAGAAGCTTTTCTGCAATTAGCTCTAACTTTTTAAATGTTAATAAATATTTTCCCCCAAGAGTGCATGCATCCCTCAAATTTCTATTTCTATCACAAGGAGTCAGACAACTAAGCAATCCACTTGACGCCGGATGCTTAAACTTGAAAGAGAAGTCAAGAAGCAAAATGTAGGACCATCATCACTATAAAAGCTCTAAATTTACATCAACATAGGAACGATCTTCGTGAAAATGTCAAAGAACAAAGAGGATAAACAATTTGATTATCAAGTACTTTCCGCTTTCCCCTTAGCATTTCTCTACCAGCAGACGAATAGAATTTTGCGTTCTTCCTCTACATGGAGCATGATGAGATGAAAACAAATCGGTTTGCAACTAAACATAGGGAACTAGTCTCCTGAGGATACAGGTTTATACATTTCCTTTTCTTGAATCCAAACAATTGAGAGGGAGTAGCGTCCACGGATGCTCTACTCAAATGGTAGCCCTCACTGCACATTCCAAATGACAACATCGCAGGAAAATAAGAGAGGGCAAAAAATAAAATTCCGAATTAGATGTTGTTGCGTCTTCCATCGAGATCAGAAAAAGATGTCTCCACTGAGCATATGAAAGTAAATAAACAGCAGAATGAAGCACCCAAAGATTGGTCGCCTCTCTGATCCACACAGTTACTGCCGCCTTTCTGCCTGCAATATAACTGATGCGGCAATTTTGCTAGGACAGCAGCAGTTGCTCGACATAAAACCTGCTAACGGGCTGCAGAGGAGACCAAAGACCTTTTCAAAAGAAACAATCTGCTGTCGCCGAGCACTATCATCAAGAATTAGTTTGCTGCATCACACATACCAAACATAAGCATTGTTTGTTATACTCTACTAATGCATATCGTGTCCCAGATGTTTAAGTCCAGGCAGTGGTCAACTTTTGTCACAGTAAAACAAAAATTAAGCAACAACTGCAATTTTAGCTGTACTTGAGGCACTTTCTTATTCCTCCCTTTCTTGTTCTCAATGAGAGTAATCTTGTTCTCATGTAAAGTAACGCAACTGATCAAAATTCAAAATTTTAAAGGAGCTAAAAGAGGACCTGTGATTTATGGCCACCATGTTGCTTCTGAACCACATTCAGTTGTATAATTCATATCATTAGGTCAAGAGAGCAAAATAGAATGCCTCACGAGGAAGCAAAAACAGAAGCAATGATCTACAAACATTATATTGTTCTGCTATAAAATCTAAGATGCAGATCAGTAATAAAAAATAGAAGCTATGATTTAAAAACATAATGACAACTTAAATTTAGAAAGATAGAATCGTTTAGAGGAAGAAGAAGTCTTAAAATCCCTATTACTGCACCAAAACTACAAAGCATGATGGTCGTTGAGGGATATATTTTTGTATTCTAAAGCAAGTTTGAAGTATGTCTGGGCTAATTGGTGCTGGAGCTATACTAAAGCAGCTCTTTGGTTCATTATCTGCAGCAAGCATGGCCTGGAGAGGGTCTCGGTTGGGCTGGAGATCAGAGAAATGCTGGACAACAGCAAGAGCAATGGAGGTAAGTTCTCAGGTATGTTCGTATCCCTAGTTTTAATTCGCTGTAGTTTCATTGTATTGCCAGTATTTTCAAGTTCATTTCGTTCTCCACTACATCTATTTATGTTGTTTCTTCCATGTCTATCCAAAGCTTTGCCAGTTCCACGTCCTCCCTTTTATCTTTCCCACTAGAAAACTCCTAAACCGGATGACCCCTCTTCCTATAGATTCACATAGTTTACAACTCTTCAGCATGTCCACAGGGCTCTGCAAACTTCTTAGCCTCTTTCCTAAGCCTCTTACTTCGCCCCATCGCGACGGTGACTCTGTGCCCGAATTGTGCCCAAAGAATAGTTTGGCATGAAAATTTCTTAATGTTCTTGATGTTGACCCTCATACAATCTATCCTGATATCCCATCGAAATCCTCTACTCTTCTAATAAAGTAGGGTCGGGTTGGAGACCTTCAGTGGACATCCCGCTAGCATCCCCACCGCCTCCCTCTAAGGTTGCAAGCTACAGTAGCTCCCTTCCTCCTTCACTATCACCTATGTTCATGGGTTCTTGCATATTTCATGCAGAGTTCCTGATTTAGAATAGCCCCATGGACCAACCTTCCTACCTGATTATGTTCCCTTGAGTCCTTAACAATGCATCCAAACTTTTGGCCCACTTTTGCGCTGGACTTGGCCTGAAGCTGGCCTAATTAGTTTAGGCGTATGTTTTCACTACTAAACTAGTAGGTACTTGGCCTGAAGCTACCAGAAAAAAAACTAATAGTTCTCACACATCTCTAATCAAAGTGTCTATGATGTTCTCTGCAATGAGAATAATAATGTTTTTATATTTCCTTCGTTTGATGATTATACTATTTGGTGAAACATGCAATTTAGCAGGAATTGGGCTTCACGAGCTAGATATCCTTGTAATGCTCTAGGGGATTTCAATGTGGTTCTCCAGACCTGCGATAAATCTGGTGATTAGGAATGGGTGCAAACCCTGAAAATATTGAGTTTCAGATACATGAATGATTGGATACTACAACCACTACGTGCTTTCAGTGACCAGTTCTCCTGGTGCCACAAGATAATGATCCACATTCACATATCAATGAAAAAATTGATCGCGTCATTTGTAATAAATCATGATTCAACTTTTCTTTTATGTGGGTTTTACATGCCTCATGTGAGTTACATGAGATCAGTTCCCACATCGGTTTATATAGATTCTTCAATGTTTCTGACATCAAAGCGGTCTTTTCAGCTCATTTGATGCGGACATCCAGCCACGGCCTTGGCGCGTATATCATCGCTTGAGAAGATGAGCCCCTTCAATTTTTTTCGAGTAGTTCAAGTAGTCTTTATGTATTTTCTTTTATTGTATTTTTGATTTTTTTTTTAGTTTCTTTATTTGTTTTAGTACCACATCGGATGTATTTTTGAGAGTTAGATTTTATAAAACCTATAAATAGGTTGATGTACTAGTTAATTGAATTAATGTAGAATTTTGATGAAAATTATTTTCAGAGATTAAAAGTGTTTTAGGAGTGAATCCTATTTATCCCTTTCATTAAAACCCTAACCCTAATTTATTCTCTCCCCCTCCCCCTCTCCAGCTGAGTTTTCTCCCCCTCCCCTCTCCCAGTTGCCAGCAGCAACCCATCAGCCCCCTCCGTCTCTCGCTCCCCCACATGCGGCGCCACCGACTCCCCTGGGCCTATATCCTTCCCCTCGTCTACAGTCACTCCCTCTCTTCTCCTCTTCTCCTCCCGCACGTCTCCGCCAGTCAACCTCTCTTCTCCCTCCCCGACTGTCGTCGCCGCCAGCCTCTACCCTCGCCTGCACCTCGACAAGAAAACCCTCATATATATATATATATATATATATATAATATATATATATATCATCTACCCCATTTCACCGCCAACCAAGTGTATACAACTCGAATTTCTTACATATACATGTTTGTCAGTGGTGTCATGTTGTGACAGGATGTCAGTAGGATCAGTATTGTAGTCAGGTCAGTAGTAGTCAGTAGTATTATTATTAAGACTCGTCTGACTAGTATGTTTAGATGTGTCTCAGCGTCCCAGCACACATACATCTACATATGAGTAAGACAAGCTTGGTTATTGGAAACTGATGTAGGATCAACGTATCATGTCCATAATAGGCCCCTACATATCCGGTACAACGGCCACAAGACATCCAGTGTTGAACTCCAAAATCGGCCGCTATGTCGTAAGGGTCTTATTTGTATGCCCTGAAACAGGAATGAATCAGGACAAGTGTGCCCTTTCACCCCCACCAGAACACCTTTGGCCTTCAGCTTATTCTTAATAGTAGTTGCGCAACATCGAGCCATTATGAAGACATACAAATTGATGCCATCAGTTTCTCCTGCCCCAGTGCAAGTTGTTTGTTTATTATATATTTCAAAATTGACTTCACAATAATTGTTTTACGGGGATTAATAGGATTATTTCAGGAATCAGGAATATGTATAGATCCTTGTCCAGGATCCAGAATACAGTAATCAGGAGTTCAGTAATTCAGTGATACCAGAGTTCTGGTATATATGTTAATCGTGTCAATGTCCCCATAAAATCAATTGATGTGAGTTCTGTATTTTAATCTGTCAGGTGTCACGGTGCCAGGTCAAGTATCAGTGGAATGTGGTAAGTCTAGAGTTCTGTTAGACTAAGTCCAATATGGTGATACACATCTAGTGTCCGAGTATCAGGTATACGTATCAGTATGCAGTATTAATATTATTACAGTATCTAGCATCCGTATACAGTATCAATATCAGTGTTAGACAGTAGGCAAAGCCTATGAAATAAATCAGGGATAAATCATAACAAGTATTTCCAACTCTTCATAATCATTAAAATAATATAAAAGCAACATTATAGCATGCGCACAAACAAGCGAAGTTAAGCAGTGTTGGGGGCAAGGTTAGAAAAAAATACTTAATCGCTAAAGCACATGGTGGAACTCAAGAACGACTTAGTTTAAAATGCGGGTCTGAAATCCGCAGAATTTCGCTCGAGCGAGCCTAGTGATAAAGCGTTGGCACTAAGTCTCGCCTTACCAAGCGGAGCTAAAAGACCCTGGATGGTCTAAGTGCACCCCTTTTCAGGGAAGTGGGCCATAGCACAAAGGTTAATAAGGCCAGAAGGCCAAATGGGTACCTGCAGAAGATTTTAGTACCACATAAGCACAAATCCAAACATAATAAATAACAATAATCAGCGTTGAGTGCAAAATGAGAGATCATTCCCTGCAGCTACCACGAAATCCAAAGTACAAGGCTTGTCGCCCATTGGGTAGCCCGGGAGAAAGCCGTGATCGGTCTAAGCACACCTCTATCGGGAAGTGGTCTATACTTGCAACATGCACCATCGTTAGTCCCCAAATACAAATATACAGATAATTCTTAAAATGACCACGATCGTCCAGATACATCCAACAGTACATCCAACACCCAGAATCACCAACACAAGTATTTACAGAAACAACGACAATTCTACAAACATAATAATTGTACAAAAATTCCTAAATATATATATTTTTCACCCATCGAAGCAGAGAAACCCAAGTAAAGCGAGAGTACTAGCCTAAAATTACAGAATATGTCGAGAACTCTAAAAATACCAATACTAGATGCATATACACATTTAAATACCAATATAATAAAGAGAGAAAATTTCAAGGAGAGAAGAGAGGGATAGGCCATGACCAGGTGGATGTGGCCAGGCTCACGGCCAGGTGGACCGGTCGGCCTCTGAGCGGCGCCGCCGCCAGGGGCAGCGCCAGCCGACGAGGGGAGGAGGTGTAGTGGGGTTAATGTTGGTGGTGGTGAGGTCGGATTTTGGTGGAGATTGAAGGTAACGATGATAGTTTTAGGAAAAGATTGATGAAATTGGGAGGAGAGGAGGAAGGAGTAGAAGGCTGTGGTGGCGGTTATCGTGGTGGAGATTTGAGAGGTGGTGGAAATTGGAGATTTAGGTGATGGGTTTAAGAGGAAGAAGAAATTGGAGGGAAAAGATGGGCGAGTATAGGAGGGGTTTTTGGGGAAGTTGGTCAAAGAAGGGAGGGCCATCGTAGGGAGTTCGCCGGCGAGGAGGCGCCGGAGATGGGTTGGTGGTGGTCTTGGTGTGTGGGTGGTCGGTTGAAGAAAAGAGGAAAAGAGTGAAATAGAGAGAGATTAAGAGTCAGAAAGAGAGATTAGAAAGTGAAGGGGATTTAAAACAAAGAGAGGTCCGTTGACGGGGGGAAACGTTGGTGGAGAGGTCGGCTGGCTTAGGGAAGGAAGAATATGATTGAAGAAGAAGAAAAGGAAAGGAAAGAAAAGAAAGAAAAGATTATTTAATACTATTTAATTTGGATAAAATTTGACTAGATTAGAACAGTTCTCAAAAAGTTCATAAAACAGAAAATATAACGTTGAAGAGTAATGTGAAATGAAATTCTATAAATTCAGTCCGGTTTGAAAATTAAAAATCTGAGAATCGATCGGTGATACCGGTTGACACCAATTCAATCTGATTTTTGACTAATTCAGAAAAATCTCCAAAAATTTACTGAAATAGAAAATATGATTTTGAAGAACATTATGGAAACAGATTTTAGCAATTCAACTCCATTTGTAAATTAAAAATTCAGAAATCAAAGGCAATCCAATACTGATTTTATAAGATTTTGTAAAATAATTCAGAAAAATTATAGAAAATTTTGAAAAATTCAAATATTAAAAAAAAATCTGAAATTGAAAAAGATCCAATCCCACTATCAGAAAGTTAAATCAGTTGTTTCACCAAAATCGGGTCCTCCGTTCAGACTTAGGCTGACTTAGAGTTCACAAAACTCCAAATCTAATATCAAAATAATAAAAAAGTGATACTCGAGAAAAGTAAATATGGAGAAAATAGAAAAATAGAAGCGAAAAATTGGTACACGTCTCCATGTACGGACTCTGGAAACAGGGTATTAAATTGGTGCCTACGTTGTCGCCTCCAAGTGGGGGACACTCCCACATCGAGACATACAGGCATCAGGGACTGATGAGGACAATCCCATCAGTGGGGCAGGGGCTCCGTGCGAGAGACTCCCACAGCGGAGGGTTTTCACTATCTGTAAACCGTCCAGAGGCTAATCGAGGGGAGTTCGTAGGCTGGTGCTTAAGTTATCGCCTCCGAGTGGGGACACTCCCACATCGGAACGTATAAGCGTCAAGGACTGATGGGGGCACTCCCATCAGCGGGGTAGGGACTCCGAGCAGGGGACACTCCCAAAGCGAAGGGTTTCGACTGCTCGTAAGCTAATCAAGAGGGAGCCTACAAGCTGGTGTTTGCGTTACCGCCTCCACGTGGGGGATACTCACATCGGGGTGTGCAAGTGTCAGGGACTAATAGAGGACACTCCCATCAGCGGGGTGGCACGAAACGGTTAGGAGAAAAATGCCATTTTATTTCATTGTATAATGTAAAATACATGAGTTGAAAAGAAAATACAATGGGTATAGTTGAGGTACTTCCCTGTCCTTGTTGGAGGAATCGGGTCAATCGCTTTGTACTGAGTGATTGCATGTTGTAGCTGGGTAGGAAGCGAAGCGCTTGTTGTCCGGTACTGACGGCTGCTCCGGTGTAAGATGTACTCTAAGGAAGCCTTGACAGATAAGTTCTTCCAGGTACCACCAGAGACTTCTGCTGTGGACGATCTTATGTCATTGCTTTCGTGAAAGGAACAGTACTTTTCCACTCCGAGGAGTGCAAGGTTATATTGGATCGGCTTCGGGCACCTTACCGATGGTTGGTCCTCGATGGCATTTAAGATCTCATTAATGGAGAGCCTCAGCAGGGTGAAGTGTTGTTCCGCTCTGAAGGCTTGGAGTGGATTCAGAGAGAGAATGAGGAACGCCTGCTTCTTGAAGACGAGTTGCCCCCGATCTAGTTGCTGGCATGGGTCGGAGTCTCGTACTGTGAGTTCACCTTCCTCATCCGTCATTACTGCGTTTGAGAGAGTAGTTGACTGAACTCTTCATGGCTTTCTCCAATTGAATGTAAGGTTGGGCCCAAGACAGGACTTCACTCATCCATGTGACGTACTTCAGCAGGTGCTTGTACAGGGGATGAGAGATCTGCAATCTGCTGATAAATGCGAGTGCAAAAATATCCTCACCGCAGTTGGAACTTTTGGCTAGTTGGCTTTGGAAGTAGTCGATGTAGGACTTGAGGTCGTCGCCTTGCCTCATTTTGACAGTTAGAAAGTGGTGATTGTTCTTCTTCGCCTCCCAACGAGAGGCGTACTGAGTGAGGAACGCTTCAGTTACCTCCTCGAAATTGTGACGAGAAGGGTGGGCAGAGAGTAGAACCAATCTGAGGCCACGCCTTTCAAGCTGGACGGAAAGGTTAGATACAGGAGCGGATCGTTGCGATGGTGGACCACCATCTTGTCCCGGATGTGCTTGATGTGTTAAACTGGGTCACTCGTCCCGAAATAGTAGTCAAAAGTTAGAGTTGCGAACTTCTTCGGGAATTCACACTCTAAGATCTCTTCGGAGAGAGGAAAGTCGAAGACTTTGGCAATTGAAAGTGTTGATCAGCTATGGAGCTATCTTAGCCTCCTCAATCCGTCTTTGATTCAACTCGTTGAGGACTCAAATGTCAAGAGATTCTTCGATTTTGGGCTCGCTTTCTGACTGCGTCTGTGTTTGGGTGTTCGAAGGCAGCAATTTGGGCTTGGAGTTGTTCGTTGAGGTGCTCAACATCTCTTGTTCACGGATGGCGTTCTCGCAGTCAAGTGTCGCCTACTCCTGATCACAATAAGACCGGGCATACTGCTCCTTCATGTCGGTAAACATCTGAAAGATCTGGCCTTCCTTCAACAACGATTGGGCATTGGTGGATATCCTCTGAGACGAGAAGAAAGTGCCATCTGTGACGCACTCGCGATTGGCGGCGTGTGTGGGGGAACACTATGCCCCCATTGTTCGTAGTAGTTCCGCCTTTAGAAGGGCACCGTTGTGGATGACTATCTGCTTCTTGGGGCCATTGAGATTAGGGGAGGCTTTTTTAAAGGTTTTGGGTTGGAAAGAAAGGAGATTTCGAGTGTAAACTCAAGATCTCAATGAAAGCGCCATTTGCGGTGGATAAAAACTGACTTACCATATATCAAACTCATCACAAGTGATTTGAGGTGCTCCCCGGGTAACACATGTCTGAGCACATGCGGAAAAAGCACCTTTCGAGTTAGGAGCACCAGCGTGATGATGGCCTAAAATTCTCGGACATGAGAATCAGTAGGTGAAATGATATTAAGGACCGCAGAGTAACTGTCGGTGTGGTGGAAGGTTGGACTAGCACGGGAAACTACCAATGTAATGGTAGACTGAAAAAGGAAACTTCTAGTGTAGTTGATAGACTAGAGCAGGAAACAGCTAGTGTGATGGTGACTGAAACAGGAAACTTCCAGTGTAGTGGATGGAATAGCACAGAGAGCTGCTAGTGTAATGGTGTATATGTGTGCTCTGAGGATCAGGGAAGTGATCCCCTTCTCCTAAGAGAAGGATCATATATACCTGAAAAGGATGCCCTCGTGGAGGCGAAATTAACGGGTTGTTGTAACATAAGATCTTCAGGTGTTGAGTTTGTTGTAACAACTGTGATCATTAGCGCTGGTTGCTGGGATTGCATGCCGAAAATCTGTATTATCCATAACTACCCGCATTGATAGAGGTGTTAACACGTTATGATTGTGGGTGAAAAGCGTTGCATGAGTATTGACGGAGATCGTGGACGATCTGTTGCTGGAGCTTCAGGTTTGAGTTGGGGCCTCCAGGTCGGGAAGACTTCAGAGTAGAAAGGATCTCGGGGAGGTAGAGGTCTCTGAATGGTGGAAGGTGGCTCCAAGATGGAAGGGTCTTCAGGACGGAGGATGACTTCAGGAAGGTTGGATATGGCGGAGGCTCCAAGATGAACTCTAGGAGTTGTGATTTCTCGATGGAAGCTCTTGGTAGTTGGGACATGTGTCATCATCCTGATGAGGGTTGAATTTTGACCACTACATTTGCATTTAGAATTTAGACTTTACTCAAAACAAAATAAAAATAATAAAAACAAAAGACAAAAAATTAGTTTGATATCTAGTTTAGAGTTGTCTTCTCTTACCTTTAGGAGAGTCCAGTCAATCCCCCATCACTCCGATGGATTCCCACTGACAGTGACACTTGATGACCTAATAGCTAAGCGGGTGTCCTGATCCAATCCTCAACCAAAGACAAAAACGAAATGCTCCAGCTAGTGAATAACCTACAACTGTGCAACTTCCAGTGTAGCCATATGTCATGCGTGACCTCCACCCGCTTCAAATCAAAGACATCAGTGTCTAGACCTCCCTTACTTGCCAAGCCTCGTAGGTCTAGTACCCTACCACCCCCACCTAAGAATGATGTTAAGGGCAAGAATGATGAAATAGATAACAGAAACAAAGATAGCAATAAGTGCCAAGAGTATGGGCATATAGCTGCCGACTACACCAGTTTTGTTAAGATTGCCATTATTAACGGATTACCCATTGTAGCCCCTAAATCTGAAAGCACTATTTCTCAGAGAATCTCTCGTGATTAAAGAGTTTAGTGTTATTTTTCTGGCTACTGCAGCTACTGTCGCTGCCACAACTACGCCCGTCATTTCTCTTCCCTAGCTTTGCTGCCGACTCCACCTTCCCCTCAACCACTTGTTGTTGCTCCCTCCTATTCCCTAGTGTCATGGCCTGTTCTGGTTGCCACCCCTTCTTTCTTTACTGTCGACCACTATTGTCGTTGCCTGCTCTGGTGCCACCCCCTTCCTCATCTATTACCCATATTATCCTCCTCCTCTTTTGTTTTACCGCTCTTTTGTATACCCTCACAAGTGAAAATATTGAAAATTAGGATTTCAAGTTATCTACTATTGAATTCACCTATGATACATCTGTCAATAGAACAATAGATAATAAGCCACATGAAATTGTTTATGGTGCTAGACCTAAGCACCATTAATCATATCCCTATAGCTTAACACTATAGAGCATCTAAGTCTAAATTTACATCATATGCGGACGAATTACACAAGAAAATTAGTGATAAGATTGCTCAAAACGTCAACTACAAGGTACGAGCTGATGTTAAGAACAGATTAAAAACTTTTAATATCGATGACGTTAAAAGTTGCATGCTTGTCGTGCTGATTCATTTCAAATCTTGAATAGGCTGAACGATAATGCTTATGTTATCGATTTTTTGTTATCAGTTCTACTTTCAATGTTAAAGACCTAATGGATTACAAGGATCTTGATTTTATCCACAGGTTGAAAAACCTCCCCTGAGCTATTTGTATAGCTCTTCCTGATGTGAAACATGTACATGTGCGGAAGAAATAGATAAAATAGCATAATTAAATATTTCTCCAACAAGAACGATCGCTGGCAGGAAAGCTTAAAAAATTAATATTAGCTATGTTTCTTTAGCATGCATGTAATACATCAATTGAAATATCAAAGTATTAATTAAATATTATTATGATGCAGATAAAAGATTCTACTATCAATAAAGAAATTAGAGCAATTACAAGGCAATCAGAATCACATGCTAACAATTTTAAAGTGGATAGAAGATCAATTTTGATAAAAAAATTAGAGATGTTTATTGGACTTGTAAATAAAAAAGTTGTGAATGTAATCTAGTTCTGAATTATTATAGCTTGCAGATCTTGTCACGAAATGAGCCTATTGTACTTGCTGGTCTTGGATGGAAGCTTGTGTTGTTTGGTCTTTGATGAAACTTATTGTTGACTATTGTTTACAAGGAAGCTTGCATGTTGACCATTCTCTACAAACGGCCTTTGGCTTAGGAATTTGTGCAAGGATTGTTGGCTGTTTATGGAGAGAAAATTGTGGGGGAATTTTGTGGTTATTTTTCTGAATATATCTCTAGGATTTTGAGTTGGGATTGTAGAAAGAGAACTAAAGTTTAGAATAGGATTTAAAAACCGAAGGTAAGAATTAGGGTTTGGAAGAGGAGACGGGAGAGGATAGGCTAGTTACGCTTTTCACACTCTAAACTAGAGTTTCTCTAGGGTTTCTCACACAAAAGAGAAATTTAGAGAGAGATCACAACTCACACAAATTTAAAGAATACTTTCATATTGTCTTCTATCCTACTCAAATAAAATTACAAACTCTAAATAAAGAACTAGGAATCCTCAATTCTGACTACTAAAACAAAAAAATCAAGAAATAAAAATCTTACTACTAGAACTACTGGATTCATGCTATGTTACGCTTTTCACACTCTAAACTAGAGTTTCTCTAGGGTTTCTCACCAAAAAGAGAAATTTAGAGAGAGATCACAACTCACACAAATTTAAAGAAATACTTTCATATTGTCTTCTATCCTACTCAAATAAAATTACAAACTCTAAATAAAGAAACTAGGAATCCTCAATTCTGACTACTAAAACAAAAAAAAAATCAAGAAATAAAAATCTTACTACTAGTAGAACTACTGGATTCATGCTATGTTAGCATGTCTTTTCCAACATGAAAGATTTGTTATGTCTTCGTTCTATTGTCCGCATCATTCTCCCCGTGTTGGAGAGAGCTGATGAGAGAGAGAGAGAGAGAGAGAGCTCGACTCTATCGAGTCAACGGTAGAAGTGATCTCATCTTTCTCAAAAGTGTCGAAATTAATCTATTGTAATGCACTTTAGTCTTTTCACGAGTCATCAGTCGTATTCCTCCTTTCTATCGAACCAATACTTACAAGTCATGATAACTACAACATCCAAAATTTTATCAATCTAATCAACTGTAGTAGTAAAATATTTGGAATTGGTGTAATGGAGGGTCTCTAAAAAAATAGGCTCATGGGATGGCTCGTCAAAAGAAAGTTACTAGCGTTAAAATCAAAATCTTTGCAATCCACTGATCTTCAATTTTAAAAATAAAACTGATACCAAAATCTATAACATAAATATGATAATTTAGTTTCTTCAAAATTTGAAACAAGTCAGTACTACAAGCAAGTAAAATAACATAACCAATATTAAAAGTTTCAAACATGTTTTTAACATCAATTCATAACTTGTAGTTGGTGTTGTTTTAAACCAATTACTATTGACTTCCTTGTGTAATTTGTGATGTGGTTCTACATGTCGTGCGATGATGCAGATGGCAATGGAAACTCATGAGGACTCTTACCAAGACTCATATTAACAATATCAGTTTGTTCTAAGTCTGAGGTTGGATGACAAAGAAAATTTTCAATTTAGTATCTAATATAGGTCATAAGAGAAAAGAGAATAGTGTCGGCAGTAGAGGAAGGGATTGGGCGACCCACAACAGGTAACGATAGTAAGAATTAGTAGTAAAAGAGATGGAGAAGGTGGTGTTGACAGTAAAGCAGGAAAAACAACACAAACTCCTTAATCACAAGAGTGACTTTTGGGGAGATGGTGCTATTATGCTTAGGGACTTCAATGAAAACTTTATTAGTGATGGCAATCTTAAATGTGCTTGGACAGTTGGCAGCAACATGTCCATTATCTTGACAATTGTAACACTTGATTATAGCACTAAGTTTGAGAAAGTCTCTTTTAATGCTTTTATCTTTAGTGTTACTTTTAATGTTTTTGTCTTTGGTGTCTTTAGTATCATGCCTAAGGAAGGATAAAGGTACTAGACTTATGAGGTTGAAAAGATGGAGAAGATCTAGCTGCTGGTGTTTTTTGGTGATTGTAAAAATATGATGGTTCATATTTATCTGTAAGTACTTCATTCCATCCCATGTTTCAATCGATCGTTGGCCACAGAGTACTCGCTTTTTTATCACATCGGTCCAATATTGATTAACTTGTTCAGTCAGTTTCATAGTAGCGAACCCAACTTTCTCAGCTTCAGAAGATGGGTACCGGTGGAAGTACATTTTCATACTATGTACCAATTTAGAAAACTTGATGATCCCTAGCCAGAATAATTCAGACGACCACCCAAACGTCGGTACATCCATAAGGGTGGTGTGAGAATTTCGATATGCAATTTATATTTTTATTTTTATTTTTAAATGCAAGAAAGTGGTAATTTTTCTAACAAGTGCCTAGATGATGCAAATCTATATTAATTCTTATTTTATTTGTTGGTTTTTTAAGATTTTTGAATTAATCAAACCCTAATCTTACCTGCCCAATTGGCCAAATCGTGTAACTCGGGTGGGAGATTTTTCGCTCTTGGCGTTTCTTAATTACAAAACCCTGTTGAGTACCCTTTCTTAGTTAAACACCAATCATATAGAATTTCAGAAAAAGATTCACTCTTCAATGATTCCTAAATTATACTAAATTATTTTGAATTTTAAATAAAATTAAATAGATGCTAGAAAGTACATTAAATGCTTTCTAGATGCAAATTCTACATAGTTGTGCTCTGATACCACATTGATATGAAACGCATATGTGTGTGAAAGCAATAGATAAAACCTAATTAAATGTTCACCAACAAGAACGATCGCTCGAAGAAAAGATTAAAACAGTTAATATTAGTTATGTTTGTTTAGCAAGCATGTAATAGATCAATTCAAATATCAAAGCACTAATTAAATATTGTTATGATGCAGGCAAAAGTTACTACTATAAATAGAAAACTAAAAGCAACTACAAGGCAATTAGAATCACATGCTCGCAATTTTAAAATGAAAAGAAGATCAGTTTTGATAAAAATAAAAAAAAAACCAAAGATGCATATTCGACTTGTAAATAAAAAAGTTGTGAATTAGAATTATACTACTGATATGTCTGTCATCTGGTTCTGAATTATTATACTTTGTAGATCTTCTTGTCACGAATCTGATGCTTCAAACAGAGTGTGATTTGGACTCAAACGGATGAGACATAGCTTATTGTTCTTGCCGGTCTTGAAGAAAGCTTGTGTTGTTTGGTCTTTGATGAAACTAGTTGACTCTTCTTTTGCAAGAAAGCTTATGTGTTGACTATTCTCTGCAAAGGACCTTTGGCTTAGGAACTTGTGCAAGGATTGTTGGTTGTTTGTGAACAGAAAATGTGATGGGATTTTGTGGCTGTTTTTCTGATATATTTTTTTTCTTTAGGGTTTTTGAATTGGGAATTGGAGAAATAGAACTAAGATTTAGAATAGGATTTAAAATCGAAGATAAGAATTAGGGTTTGAAAGAGGAGAGAGGAGATAGGAAAGAGGATAGGCTAGTTAGAGTTTCACACTCTAAACTAGGATTTCTTTAGGACCTTTCACTAAAGAGAGAAATTTAGAGAGAGATCACAACTCACACAAATTTGAGAAAAACTTTCATATCTTAATTGTCTTCTATTGTTTGATACAAAAGGCCTTCCAATAGGTTTTTACAAATTGAATACAACTCAAACTAAAACTCCTAACCAAAATAAAATTGCAAACTCCAAATAAAAAACTCAAAATACAGAAACTAGAAATCCTACTACAATTCTAACTACTAAAATCAAAAATCAAGAAATAGAAATCCTAGTACTAGTAGAACTACTGGATTCATGTTGTGTTGGCACATCTTCTCCAACAATGAAAGATTTACCATGTCTTCGTTCTATTGTCCGCCATCACTTTCCTTCCTCCACTCCAAGATGTTTACCTAACACAGCAGATAAAGTTGATAAAATCTTAGATGATGAGATTATCGCCACCAGGGATGGTGGGACTAGATGATACATGATCCGTTGGAAAAGTAAGCGTTGATTGATGATGCATGGATTAACTGGGATGTTGTGGAGCTACACTAGACTCAACAAGGTCGAGTCCTCTTCTACCTAGGGAGAATAATATGGATATCCGGTCACTATTTGGAGTAGACAATCCCTCAATTTTGTTCGAGTAGTTCAACTAGTCTTAAATAGGCTCATGTACTAGTTAATTGAATTAGTTTCTTTGTATTAGTTTTAGTACCACATCGATGTATTCTTAGCGTTAGAATTTGTAAAGCCTATAAATAGGCTCATGTACTAGTTAACTGAATTAATGCAAAATTTTGATAAAATTATGTGAGAGATTAAAGTGCTTTAGGAGTGGAAATCATGTTTATCCCTTTTATTAAACCCTAACCCTAATTTATTCTCTCCCCCCCCTCTCGAAATGAGTTTTCTCCCTCTCTTCCCTCCCTCTCTCCTCGCTCAGCCACCAACAGCAACCCATCAACCCCGCCCCCGTCTCTTCCCCACGTGCGCCGCTATTGACTCTCTTGCTCCCATCTCCTTCCCCTCATCTATAGTCTATCTTCCTCTTCTCCTTCCGCGCGCTTCCGCCAGTCGACCTCTCTCTTCTCCATTCCCGACTGCTGCCGCTGCAGCCTCCACTCTCTCATGCACCTCCTCCTCTATCCTTCCCTCCATCACGAATCCATCACTCTGACCTCCGCCTTCGTCCTCGGCGGCACTCATCACATCACCTGCGACCTTGACAACCCTTAATCCTTCACCTCGACTTCGCCGACTGTTGCCAATAACTTCTGCATCACTGCCTATGGCCATCCATCACTCAAAGATCGATTCGGGTCAGAATTCATTATGCTCGAGCCGCTTAACAGCAATACCCGACCCAATTCAAAGTAATAAGTTCAAGACCCGACCCGCTCGATACCTCCAGCACCCGACCCTCCTACAGAGCTGACCCGACAGGTCCACAGAGCCAGATGCAGAACTGACCCGCTAGCGTTTGAGTTTGGTTTTCGGGTTATTTCTCGACCGTCTGGATTCCAATTCGAGTTGTTCTCGAGGCGTTGGACTCGTAGAGGATAGAGCTATGTGTCAACAGGACACTGAGGTTGAGTGATCCTTAGCAAGCACGTTTTTCTAAACGCTATCTTTATTTGTGAGTCCTGATAATACTTCTCTAGTATTTTATCAATTCATCTGCTGCCACAAATAATAGTAAGACTATGAGAATATGTTATACCTGTGATTACTTGTCTTTGATATTGATCATACAAGTGTGTCATTGTAACTTAGTACTTACATTAATTTATTTGAAATTAGAACAGTACAATTTGCGCTTGTACTTTTGTTAAATCCTCTGTTCAATATTACAAGTTTTAACTATTTTCCTACCCACGATTGAAATTTTGGTGAAACGTTGCAAATTCCAATTACATCACTAATTTTTGTCCAACCACGCGTACACGTTTCACATCACTATTATTTGAAATATTCTTAGTTTGTCATTAAATCAACAAAAATCTGCATTCTACTACAAGATCCTCTCCATCCTGCCAAATTGTTGTCGAGCAACTGGAAATTAAGTTAAGTGAACCCTGAAGCAATGGCAGTACGATAATACGGCAGTATTAATGTCTAAATCAATCAAGTTAGTCAGGAACTAAAATCCAGCTATTTTTCATTCCACTAATTATTTTCCACTTTAACTGTTGTCTTATCTCTTATCTGTTGCGAGAACATAATGATCTATGGAAACAAAAAAGTTGCATCAACGGCTCCATTTGGCGACGAAGATAATATATTTTCAAACACCTAGCCAGAGTAAAGCAAACTAGAGGAGAATCTATATTCTCCACACTCCTAAAGGTCAATTCAATGCAAACAAAAAATTGTGCTTTAAAGAAGCAACTGCTTAGGCGCTTAAGTAGTCTGCCTAGGCAATATCATAGCGTTGGCCGCTCCGCTTAAGCCCACTTAAGCGGTCAGCTATTCTCACCCATGTATTTTGTTAATTGCACACCTTCCTCTATTATAGGGAATGTCTGGTAAAGTTATTTGATATTACCAAATCCCATTCTCAATTTCATTATCTCGCGATTGTTCATCATAATTCAACCATAAAGAGTGAAATTGGCCTCTTATTGAGGGTCAAACAATTATCCATAATTTTAAGTCTAACTCTAACGTTTCCTTTTGTCTCCTAAATTTGTTAACAAAATAAATGAGCTGTTATAGTAACCGACAACCACTTCTAACTCCTAGTTCATCAATCTACCACTTTGTTTTCTCACTCCCCACAAATAAGCACCAGAGCCTGATGGATTTATGTTTGAATTGGATCAAAAATTATGTACTCATGTTAATAATAGTACTCATGTTAAATTGTTAATAATAACTTAGTCCAAGTTATTATGTATTTTTTTTTTCTCACCAACCAATTACAAAATTTTAGATAGTGTTTTCATGAATGTTCCTAAAACCACCTCAATGGTAGATTTTTAACACAACGGCCTCTGCAATACAACTCAAAATTATTTCGCACATTCTTTTAAGCTATTAACGCCCAATCCTGGATCGAACTATCAACAAAGCTCAAGTTGGCTTTCCACCGCGATGGTATCTTGCGAACAATACCATGCTAGTAAAAGAA
>JAVJIF010028559.1:0-21894 GCA_038442645.1 Agave tequilana
TATATCATGGTTCTCCTCTAGGTCATAACTTTGGCAAGTTTGTTCAGGTACAGCTTTTGTGAACTCTGTATTTGTTTTTTGCAGACTTGTGGCATTAACTTTTATATAAAAACAAGGGTGCTTCCCATTTATGCTCAGGATGCAGCTGTGACAATGTTAGGTACGGTGTATTGCAGCAATTTCAAGCCCTTCAAGCTTGAGTACAGTTAGCAAACTCTGCACCCTTTCCAGCTGCAAGTTGTTAAGGATCCTAATCTTTGCTATTGCCCGAGGCTGTCATCGAGTTATTAGTCAGCGAGTTGGACAACATTGCACGCGTGATCCTTGGTCTTTTTAGGCATGAAACGGACATCGTAGTGTAGATTGCAGACCTGTGTATATAGATTACGATGGGTTGAGTCTTTCTTGGTTTGTGACAAAACCTTCACATCTGTAGCCATCTTGGGTTCAAATTGTCATGAAGAACCTTCTCTTGGTGCTACACACAAAAAATAGCAAGCTGAGAAAATGTAAAAAGCTTGGCAAGGAAATCAAAAAGGTGGTAGACAATTATTCTGTAAATTCCTTAAAAAATGTTTCATTCATTCTGAAATTGAGATACAAGATCATGAGTACAGAGAGTTCTGAAGAATCCAATTTGCGTATATACATTTCATGATACACAATCTATGATTCTAAACATTTTGCTGTGTTATATCATTCGTTGGCTTAGAGTGGATTCATTAATGTATGGCTCAGCGGTATACTGGTTCCTTCTTTTGTGGGAGTTTTCGAGTCTGGATCTCCTCATTGTGATGTAGGATGGAATTTTCGAACAAAAATACATTAAGGCTACTAGTGTTTTATGGAGGCTCTTTCTTCTTGGATGTCTTCCTCTTCCCTTGGTAATGTGATTTTATAGGCTTTTTTTTCCAGGAAAAAAGAAAGAAAGAAAAGAAAATAGAAGATGAACATGCTTGTTTCATGCCCATTTCATGTCTATTACTCACCTTTTATGAGAGTCTCTTTTACCCATCAATACTCTCTTGTACCTCACGTAAGAACTCTCAAGTGAAAGTTCATGGAATGTTTTTGTACAGATGTAGTACTACTTACATAAAAGAAGTATAAAAAGAAGTACTTTTCTTTGCTTCACTCGCTAGAGAGGCATACATAGAGTTTATTGGTGACATCATGCAAGCCAATGACACATGAGAAATTAGATCAGATCGTGATTTTAACCTGTCTTGTCAAGTACCATAGGCGTTCCACCAAAGAAAATCTCGAGAAAGAGAGGGGGAGGACTCACTTAACTGAAGCAAACTTGAAGGCATCTAAATTCAAGCATGCATCTTCAGATTTCTGGAGGTAAGCTGAATGTATCTGAAAGCGCGGTCTCATCAACACTAACAATACAACATCTTTGCTCAGACATGGTGATGGCGCGCAGCAAAGCAACAATTTCTTGGTGGTCTCGGCGCTACGCTGATTGATCAATCGCGAACAGCGTGGGCGTGCCAGCACAGCAGCATGGTAACGCAGCGCCTGAAAATGTAGCACTTTGTCCTCTGCTGCTTCACCGCCATCGAACACCTCCCCCTTCCTTTCGCCGCTGAGCCTGCAGCCCTCATCTTTAGTTTGCTGCAGACTGAAAACAGCTAGCTACAGAAACACTCTACATTTATGCCCATATAAACAAACACAGTGAAGAGAGAGAGAGAGAGAGAGAGAGAGAGAGAGAGGAGCACACCAAATTGAACACGCAATTGGTCTTTGATCATGCGAGTTGGTTAGTTGTTGAGAGATGAGGTGTGGGGGCCCAAAAGGGGAGTGAGAGACGTTATGTTTGTATTTGATTCTTCTAGAATAATACATCATTATGTTTGGCTCTTTTGTGTATGAGTAGGATTCGAAGTCCCACTGTCAAAGTATGTGTGTACAAGATTTGGGAAAATTTGGAACTTAGCTTGAAATTTTGAAGGTTGGTGTTCTTTGTATCTGAAACGTGCTTTGTGTGTTATAAATGACTTGGTCTCAAGTTGGCTCTCTCTTCACACAGTGGGCCTGCTTCTTGACAATTTGGCTCACAAACTCTACCACATTTAGTTTAGTCACAGATCAACCAATTATCAATTATGCACGAGAGTTGCTGGTGAATTCGATGTCTTGGGTGAGGATCTTCTTCATGTCAAACATTATTGGATCAATCTTTCATTAGAATGGAGTCAGGGTGCAACCCAAACTAAGTGGCTACTTTGGGTGTAGGGTCTTTAATCATAAGGTTCGTTGGCTGCCAAGTCGGCCAAGAAACTAGTTAGCGTGTGCTTCACAAGAGAATAAGATGGAGGGCGTCTTAATTGTCTTTGAGAGATGATTACGAGAGTTGAGCGCGGTACCTGTTGCCAAACAAAATTTTAACAATAAAGGGGTTGTTTGTTTTCCCGTAAAAGGCGTAAAAGTCCGTAAATCGTAAATGATTTACAACCCAATTACAACTACGGCGTTTGTTTGGACCGTAATTCATAAAAGACTTAAGCAACTCAACTACCACTCACTTGCAACCCAATTACCACTCACTTACAGCCTAGTTAAAGTAATTTCATGCAACAAATTTGTATTTTTTTTTATGTTAATATTAATTTTTTTTTAATATTTAATATTTTTAATATTTATTTGCAATATTAAAACTTTTAAATTACCAAATAGTTAATTTTGTAGTCAACTTTTTCTCTTACGACTTACACATTATGACAACCTAACACGTAAAATACAATATATTTTCTCACTTACAATTTTATATTATAAAACTTACATGGATTTAACTAATTTACAACTGTAAAAGACTTGACCAATTACAACTTACGAATTACTGTCAATTACGACAACCAAACAGACCAAAGACTAAGATAACTTCATTGCGAATGGATTAAATTACCTTAATAAGCAGTTGTTAATCAGAACAAAACATCCAAATACTTGTGTTAAACCTTCACGCAAGCCTTTTTCTGAGTCTCTGCACAGAGCCAAGGATATACTAGAAAGAAAATTTTACTAAGAAACATAAACTTACGAGGAATGAAGTGAATGGATCATCAGACATCATTCGAACGTATCAAAACTTTACTCCCTCTGCATATTTATTTTCAAATATCTCTATCGACAATCAGCAGTTCAACAATGGCTACACCATGGAAGTTTCCTCAAATCACGAAAAAGAAGCATTCGTCATTCTAAATAAAAAATAAAAATAAAAATAAAAATGGATGAACTTACAACTGTTGACAGTAAATATTGGAGCTCTAGGCCTTTTGTCCTTTCCACCTGAAATGAAATTAGGACCAATAAAAAAAACATGCGCCGCAGCCGGGGCAATATATGAGGTAGGCCAAACTCTGGCCAGACCAGTGAAGGACAGCATAAAACTTGTACATAGGGGTGCCACCGGATACGGATTATCCGCGGATATCCGCATCCGAATCCGCCTTCAATCCGGATACGGATAATTTTTTTACATCCATCAATATTCGTATCCGTATCCGAAAGGTAGGTGCGGATACGGATATGGTAAACGTAATATCTTATTCGTATCCGATCCGATATCCGAATGTTGCGTGCTTCATAATGATATCGGTATGGAGGAGACTATTCTTCAATGGAATAAGGCATTAAATTTGATATTTTGAGTTGGTGAAAAAGTAATAGTGAAAAGTATTCGATTCTTGCAAGAGTACCACAAGATATTTTGAGTATTTCGACATCAACCATGACATCCGAATCGGCATTTAGCACCGGAAGACGTGTAATTTATTGTTATAGAAGTTGAATGACAATGAATATGATGAATGTATTGATATGTACACAATAATATCATAGTATGTATCACATTTAATATTGTAGTAGATGAGATAAAAAGTAATATAAGTATTTCTGTTTAATTTATCTTTAACCATATCCATTTTTTACATATCCGATTAGTATCCGCATCCGATCCGCTAATATCCGATTTATATCTGATATCCGATTTTGGCGATACGGATATCATTTTTCCACATCCGTCAATATTCGTATCCGTATCCGAAGGTTGGGTGCACATATGAATATGGTAGAGGTAATATCCGATCCGTATCCGATCCGTATCCGATCCGATGGCACCCTACTTGTACATCTCCTGGAGATCGATCGCAGAAGATACTGCTCTACAACAAGAGTACAAACTACAAGAAGCAGCAGCTAAAATGGATAAGGTTTCATCTTTTGAAGGGATGGATATGGTTTTCTTGAAATGAGTAAGCCTGCAAATTTAATTAAATAAGACAAAAAATTAGCTTAGGTAGTTGAATTGAAAGCTGAACAGACTGAGGAGACAAAATGACTAGTTAAACATTCAAATTGCTTGCACTGTAATCCTCGTGACATACTGAACAATTTTAAGAAAGAAATTAGTAAGTGAAAAAATTCATGGCACCTGCAAGATATTGATCCACCAGCTATTACATGAAAGGAGACAGCCACCTTATCTCTGAACCGTTTCCATTGGACAAATAGTAGATCTTTTTCCATTTATCTTCTGTGAGATTGTCCTGTGACGTATCAGTTTTTGCCTGTGGACAAATCAAAATATTAAGTGTTGCAGCAATTCAAAGAAATGTGCTACTACTGACAATTTTCCTTTATAGTGTACAAGAAATTGCAATCCCATGAAAATTATCTTTGCAACGAGGCAAAGTATGTAAAAGATAATTTCTTGGAAGTCTAACTAATCTTTAAATCTCAATCATCGTAAGAAGCATGGATACAAATGTGAGACACAAATATGACGGGCATGACGGGGACCCGGATCCACGTCATGCCAATTTTAAAATAGACACGGGTAGACAGCGACAAGACAGTAGAAAATATATAAATAATAAAAGAAAGTGCATACACTCGTACATTTGTGCATCAAATGTTCATGCTCATATTTTTAATAATATAAAAAACATTCAATGATAACAACCATGGCTCAAAATCTTGGTATCGGCTAATGATTTAATATTAATATAGGCAAATATCGGCATTAGTATCAGCATATCGGGCTCAATATCAACGGATATTATAGAGTTAATATCATATCGAGTACCTCGATATTGCTGATATGTATCACAATCGGACATTATTTGAAACCATGATTACAAACATATCATTCTTTTTATGATTTCACAAAAAGAATAGTCCGTGACTCTTCAACTTTCTATTAAGTATTTAGATGTATCTCATTTCCTATGCAAGGGCTTTTCTGATATACTCTCCAAATATTTCCTATTTAGGAAATTACACCCAAATCATTTATATTGCCAAATCTTCCGGGTCTTAGAAATTTGCCCATCATTAGTTACTATTTAAGAATAAAAGGAATATTCTCTTGTTTATCATTAAGCCGCCTAATAATCTCTAAAATGACTAATCTACCCTCTATACTCTCTAGCCTTGACCCTAATTCTTCCCTAACCCAGACCCCAGCCCAAACACTAACCAACCCAATCAAACAACGAGAAGGATGCAGGTGGCAAAAAATTTTAGTCTCAGGGAGGATTGAGAGCATGAAAAAAGGAAGAACAAGAGGAAGAATGAAGCGGTGAGAAGAAAATGGCGCGCAGGGGGGTTGGTGTGTTTAAGGTTGGGTTAGGTAAGAAGAAAAGAAGATGACGGGAGAAGGGCATAACAGTTGTTTAACCTTTTCTCATCCAAAATCTAACCAGATGAAATTTTTAAGTCTGTAGATTTGAGGGAAGTTAGCAATATCAATGATTTTGAGGGTATTTTTCTAAATATGATAGATTTGGTGGGTTCACATCTAAAAAACCATCCAAATGTATCAACGCTTATCATAATTTGAGTCGAGCTGGACCCTTGATGGTAGTAGTTAAGATGCAAACACTACTCTCCCAAATTTAGAGATGAGCAATCTTAATGAAAAAATTGTACAATTGGATATCATTTCACAAAAAAAATAGTTCTCGACACTTGAAATTCTATAGAGTTGTTAGATGCATCTCACTTGTGTCCAAAATCTAAATATATCAAAACTTATAATAGTTTGATTCAGCTAGTCTAGGCTACTGTGGATAGTGTTAAGAAGCAAACACTATCACCTCAAATTTAAAATCAACAACTCTAATGGAACATTTGTGTAGTTGGACGTGAAACTTTGACTTAGTTTTAGTTTTAACCATGCATCTAGTGGCAAAAGATTAATCAATTTCATGACAGTTTGAAAATGTTGATTCTACCAACACTTAATGCATGAGTAAAAGACTCCATATTTCTTGAATTTAGTTTCTTCTTCGTTAAGAGTTTTCAATCACATCTGAAGGCACAAAGTTCCAGTAAACTTGCACTACTTTAAAAATTGGGGTGACAATATCATACTATGGTTAACAACCTAGCTCAACTTGTGTGTGCGCGCACGAGCGCGCACTCAAAGGACACACATTGAGAAATGTTTGACACGAGTGTTCAATAAGCGTCTGACACCTTTGTCAAAGTGTCAAACACCGGTACAACTTCATGATAGGACTTCCATGCTACATAGCAATAAACCTTTCTATCTCTGAGGTCCAAATTGAGCTTTATTCCCCCAAGATTTCCCAAGACCTTGAGGTTCCATGGCATTAATTTAATAACCAATCCAAACATGACAATTGTAGAAATTTTTTTCTCATTATTTCTTTCCTCCTTTTTTTTAACTTCTTGTGTGTTTGGTTGCCAATCAAACATGTGAGTGTATCCAAAGGAACGTATTGCATAAACTTGCAGAAAATATTATCAAGTACAACAAAACGGATTGGAACTAGGCAAGTTCAGGATGTGCCTAAGATAAGGCCAAGGCAGGGAGACACCTGTATAATTCTGCAGATTTAATTGCAGCCCTTAAATTTCAAGTTTCCTAGCAAGTTCAGAGCATAGTGCCACCTCAACAGCAAAGGCTCCAACAGGACATGGAATGAGAACTTTTAGAAGACACAACGCATACATTAAAATGAGAAGTACTATGCATAGATAATACAAACATACCAAACACATATATCACATATAGAAGTAGCTTAATAACTGTAAGCCTTTTTATTTTATTGAATAGGTCATAAAATTACGAGTTTGTAACTTATGACTAATCCGAACCCTCACGCTTGCACTGTCGTGTATCCTATCTAACGGCCAAATAAGCCTAAACCAAATGATCATACCCTGAATATTCAATGATAAACCTCAACAGGTTGGACTATACACTTGAGGGCCTCAGGCTACAAGTTGACAAGAAAACTTTTCCATGCAGGCTATGCTCCTCACTGCCTGAGTTCGATCTGGTTACACTGCTGACTGTTATTTGAGTTGTTTTCACTAGAGTTACATTAATATTAATCCTCTCTTTTTTTTTCCCTTCTCTTTTCCCTCTCTAGACAAGCTTAGGTATCCATCTGATAATGCTTTCCACAACGCGTAGCACCGAGCTTTCAGGGATAGTTGTGTGCCATCAACTGTTTTAAAGGTGCCCATCCATCATTGTGTAGTGCAGCATGACATGTGATGATGTGAGGTTTTAACACCTTTGAAAGTCACAAGGTACCAGGCAAGAACTTGGTGCTACACGTGATTTGAGGGAAGCACATGTAGGTTTAAGGCTAAACTAAATAATCTTTTCTGTACTTTTATGGATCATAGTAGCTTGCTAGTTAAATATTCAAGTTATAGTGTGGATGTGGGTTGTTTGTTGATTTTTGGCGTGGTTTTTTTTTTGGTTGGGGGGGGGGGGGGGGGGGGGGGGGGGGGGGGGGGGGTGACCAACGCCAAAATCCACAGCTACGGTAACTTCCAAGAATGATGGCAGAATCTGCTGGTTCTGTTGGATCTTAAATAGATAGATAGATACGTTCCATTTGCCTGGCTTTTCCCTTTTTAGTTTTCGATTTCCATTTTTCTCTACTCCTTGGGAAAAAAAACCCACACACGCTTGGATATATACATGCGGACACAAAACACATGCATGGTAATGCACAGACACAAAAAAAGGAAAGAAAAAGAAAGAAAAGAAGCATTACACACTTCCCAACAAGGTTACATCTACAAAGATACCTCATATAGTAGTGGCAAACTGTGGCAGCCTCATTCAAGGTGTAACGAGGGAACATCACTCGAGCATCTTTTGGAACATCTGGAAGTTCTTGATGTAGCTTGCCAACAGCTGTTGAGTGGGAGAAGGCTCCAATCATCATGTCATCATGCATCATAGATCTAAAAGCATTAACCTATAGGAAAGAAGAAGAGACTGTAACTGTTAGATATGCATTGAGTACACAAATAACTGTAAATCGCCAAAAAAATTTACATTGTAGAATGGTTACAAAATCACATATAACTTTGGTAAGAAGTCTCTGAACCAGTAAATAAATTGATCTAGGACGCTTTCGGCTCAGCATAAAAGTGTGGTGGTTTGGAGGTGAAGCAGATTAATCAAAGCCTTAGCCTTTACAAAAAATTATTTTATCCTTAAGATCGTCATATTTATCTGGTTTTATTCAGCTTATTGGACTCAATTTTCGTTTTTAAGTTGTGAAGAGTATTTTGGTGTGTGTCAAAAATAACGCTCTGTTTGTGTTGTGGCTTGTCTCTCTGCGTGTATTAGTGATGCCGTCTTTATGTTAACAATATTAAGTTTGGTTTTATGACGTGTGTTTCGTTTAAGATGAATTGTTGTCTTAGTGACCATTGTGTGAGGCTGGAACCTTCTTCACTATTATTCTCTTTGTTTCTCTTTAATTTCTTACTACAAAATCCTAGTCAAAGTACAAGGTTCAAAATATCGGATATCGGGATCGTATAGGATGAGAGGTTTTCATATCAAATATCGGATAGCAGAGAATATATCGGGGACAGCGCATATCAGGCATTCATATCGGACATACTATATAATGAAATATTGATAACTAAATGTTGGTTTAGTGTCATAGATATCATCTACCAAATAAAAATGATGTAATATGCATGCAAAGACAGTAAAAAAATAATATATATTGCACGCAGTCGTGGGTCGTGCAATAAATAAGTTATTTCATGAAATTGAAAAATATAAAATTAGAAGTTGTGAATCTACTTACCTGAAAATAAAGCGTCATCGCCATCAATTCACGCAGAAGAAAAATTGGGGCTCGATGTTTATCGAGCCCTAACGATGCAACAACACTTATATAGTCGGGTGACAAGTCGGGTTTGGGTTCAACGCTGGTGAGTTCAAAAGAACGAAGAATTAAAATAAATCCATATCGGCCGATTTTGTGTCGACTCATATCGGGCGATTTATCGGCCGATATTTCAAATATCATCCGTTTTTTGTTGCAAATGATATGCGCGAACGATTTTCCCATATCGTGTCGGCAACAGGCAAAAAATAAAATATCTATCAGCCGACTCGGCCGATATTTAAAACAGGGAGTCAAACCCAAAACATGTATGGACCTTAGAAACCCATTTCATCCTAAATCTTTGCAAAAGTCTCAATGCTAAATAGGCTTAAAAACCCTCTCCAGGTATGTCTCCTACTCAAACCCTAATTCCCACCAAATCTGTCCCATATTATAAATGATGTTAATATGCTTCAACTCACATATAATCAGTGTTCTAAATGTTGGTTGCAATGTCAAAATGTCGGCTTACATTGCAGATTTTCAAGCCGGGTGCCACGACTTGCATAATTCTAAGGCATAGGTCGTTTTGGATCCAATATTAGCCATCAGGGACATGTTGAGTCCATGTTGAGTTATCAGCCAATGTTAGGCTGACAAAGTTTTGTTTTCTTTCTTTTTTTGGTTGAATGCTAATCCAAAACCCAAATCCACCCCTTAAATACTTCGAAAAAGTGGGATTTGGGCTCGATTCAGTCTTGAGCACCAAATCCCATCCTCATGCAATAACGTCTTTGAGCCTCAGCTAGGCACCTTCGCGGTCCAGCTAACTATGATGGGACTCCTCCGTACTCTGGTGAGCTTTAATGACTTTGTCCAAGCATTAATGAGTCTTCTCCAAGTTTCTCCCATGACGACTAAGCTTGTCGAGTGGCAGCGAGGCTCATCGAGCCTTCTTCAGTGATGATGAAGCTTGTCGAGCTTTTGGAGCGATGGTGAGCTACTCGAGCCTTATCTAAGCCTTCTCACATGGCAACAAAGACAAGAGGTTGATGACAGACAATTTTTATTAGTTCACTCTTTTTGAATCTTTTCTTTCTCATTTCCTTCTTTCTTTTGTTGCTGCGGTCAGAAATTAATATTCTTTTTTTTTAATTTCTATCAGGATAAAATAAATAAAATTTCAGTGAGGATTAGTTGTTAGTAACTCAGTTGATTTGATTTTTATTCCTTTGTTATTGCCCTCGTCAGTGTGGTTAGTTTTTTAGTAACTTATTTGTTTAGCTATAGATGTTTAGTGAATATTTGACTAGAGAATTATTGATGACACTTGTTAGTGTTGAACTCAATACTGGGCTGAATTGAATTTATAAACTTAACTCATTGTGTTTTATGGGCTCTATTTCCTGTCTATGGATTATTTTAATGTAAATGTTATATGAAATTTTGTTTACATAATTATTACGTAGTTTTATATGATTTATGTATGTATTACCTTGTTAAAAACTGTACAATTTAGGATATCTAGGAACTTTATCTACCATCCATTGTAACACCCGATATTTACTAAATATTCCCGATATCCACCATTTGACACGTAATTTTGCCATCCACCACCCATTAGCAACCCAACATCCAACATTTAGGGTTTGTTTGGTTGGTTGCAAGTGCACACAAGTTGTAAGTGAAAATTGTAAAACCTTTTTGCAGTTGCAAGTGAGTTTTGCACAAGTAAATTTTCAAGTATTTAATTGATAATGTGAAAATATAAGTGAAAAAGTATATTATTATAGTGATTGATTGTGAGCTTGTAAGTCGGATTTGCATGACATAAGTACATATTTCAAGTAATTAAATTTAATAATAAAAAATATTAATCTAATAATAAAAAAATTTAATATAATAATTAAAAACACATAATTCTAATAAATATTATTAAACTTAATAATAATAAAACATTGGTCTAATAATTAAAAACTTTAATATAATAATAAAAATATTAATCTAATAACAAAAACTTTAATTTAATAATAAAAAAATATTAATCTAATACTTAAAAAATATTAGTCTACTAATAAAAAAATGTAAAGTAATAATAAAAATTAATCTAATAATACAAATGATTAATCTAATAATAAATATATTAATATAATAATAAAAACATTACTATAATAATAATAATAAAATCTATTAATGAAAAGATTAATCTATTAATAAAAAATATTAATTTAATAAAAAACTTAAACATAATAAAAAGTTAAACTAATAATAGAAAAAAGATTAATTTAATAATAAAAATATTAATCTATTAATAATAAAACTTTAATCTAATTAAGAACACTAATTTTATAGTTAAAAATTAATCTAATAATTGAAAAATATTAATCTATTAATAAAAAATATTGCAAATGGGTCTGCAAGTGGACCGCAAAATTAACTGTTTAGGTCTATAAATGCAAGTGGGTAAGCAAATGGGCTACAAAATTAATTGTTTGTACTGCAAGTGAGATTTGCAATGCAAATTACAATTGCAAGTGGGCTTTGCAATTCAAGTGTTCAACCAAAAACTTAAAAGTCAATTTGGTGCAAGTGGAACCTGCACTTGCACCCATCCATACACCCCCTTAGAACACTGTATACGATAAAAGCTTTGAAGTTATGCTTGAAATTGTAACATGTTTCCATAGACAAGAAGGACCGACCTGGATGGCTCCACCAATGATGGTGTGCGACATTCCATGGACTCGGATCAAATGGCTGCCAATTTCATCTTCTCCTGGACTGTCAGCCTCTGTTTTCAAAGGAACTTCTTTTGTTTAATGTCATTTTATACCTTACATAAGATCTTTAACTGCTTTTTTTCTCCTTATTATGCACTTTTATGTTTTGTTAAAAACTTTCTAATTGAACATGAGTTGTAAACCATTTTATCTCAAGGAAAAAAGAAGTATGTAACACATGCCATGATCATAATTACTTATTAGTGATCAAATGAAGGTACAGTACATTCTGCTTAAGTGGGATCTCTCTCTCTCTCTCTCTCTCTCTCTCTCTCTCTGTGTGTGTGTGTGTGTGTGTGTGTGTGTGTGGTTGAGAGAGAGAGAGAGAGAGAGAGAGAGAGAGAGAGAGAGATTTCATCAAACAAATAAATAAAAAGATTTTAAATTTAAAAGAAATAATAATAAGGAAAGACAATCTCAGCCATAAGTTCAAGATATCTGAACAAAAAAAAAAACTGTGATGGAGTTATCTGAAGCAGAAAAAATTCTCAGAATAATTCTTGTGTGATCAACTGCGAAATATTCATGAGAACTCTAGGAATGCCAACAGCATGAAGGAAAACAACATCCATCGACCTAGAAAGAAAATGAATAGACATACAAAGCGAAATAGTAGAGCATTTTCTGGTCTTAATTGCAATGCAGATGACAAATAATGGCAATGGGGGATCCAAAAGATGGAGTTCTTAAGACTTCAAAAAACTTGTCATTAGAGAACTCAAAAAACAACCAAGCATTTCTATACCGTGGTTTAATCTCAGTGTCGATAGTGATATCAATCGTAGGATTTTGTGTCGTTATCTGCAATATTGGTCGTTTCATCTCGTCATATCGGCAATGTCGGGTATTCATTTCGGTTATATCTGGTCATATCAGCAGTATCACAATTTGACAGACTTCAAACCGTATAATCAACAAAATCCACTTCCCCTCCTCTCTAAGGATGTCAATTGGCGCTAGAGGACATTTACTACCTCCTCTATAAGACACCAAGCACTAGCGAGAGACCATCTCCATTTGCCACAAGCTTCCCCTCTTCAAGAGCATCAATTCACTAGCAGAACAAAAATGTTCCTTCCTCATTTCTTTCCTTCTACCCCCAGCTTGGGCAAATTTTGATCACACTAATGAAAAGTGAGGTCATATATGGCACCAGAACTAGAGTAGAGACAAAAATGTCAAGTCCTAGGTTAAACTAGTATACTTATCATGGTATCGCTTAAGTCATCAATCAATAATACCTCAATATTGTTATCGACTTGAGAGATGTGTCATATGATTGTACACCCAGGTAGCACCCTAGGAAGTTGTCCACCTAAAACCCCCTCCATGGATATAGACCCGTCTCGAGACCAAATCCTCTCATCTAACTTATCCTTGAAGCTTAGGGCATGGGCCCTCTAAATAATGATTAGGGATACCATGAAACATCTACTTTTTAAGACAAGACAAAGCTTGAGTGTTAAAGCTAAATTATTAAACAAGCAGCATTCAAGCCAAAGCTCAACTAGCTACAGGTTAATTAAGCTTGAGAAAACAAATAAAATCTGATCCTTAAAGGAGACGATGAAGAGAAACACATATAAAGAAAGAGTCCCAAAGAGCTCAAACCTTAAACAGAGTCGTGTAAGCTTCCAAATAAATGCATTACATGATTGTCACACCCCAAATCAAAGCAAATAACTCTACATGGATATGTACTAGAAGGGTTTCCGATGTTTAAAAATTCCAATGAACTGAAGAATTATAATCGTAACTAGCATTTGTGAGGAACTTTGTAAAAACTTTAAAGTGTGCTCAAGCAATTAATGATTGGGAATTCTCTCTTGGGGTGTGACATTGAGAAGTGTTTCCTATTTCTTTTCAGTAAAAAGAAGATAAAATAGCCAAAAGATAATAGAAAACATAAAAAATCCAAATAATGTTAACATTCATACTAGAAGTGTCCTTTTCTTAAAACGAACAGGCCACTAATAAAGCAATCACAACAAAAATTTGATCATATGGAAATGAACTAAGCAATAATAAATTTTGAAAAAGAGATAGAAAGAAAATGAAATGAAAGCCCAACGTTGCAAAGTCATGTTGGTTGCAGGTCTAAGGTTTCTAATCTGTAAATGGATGGTTAAAAAAGGTGAGAAAGAAACAACATGAAGAGATGGTTAGAAGAAACCTTGAAATAAAAGAAAGAAGATGAAAACAGGTGGGTTTTTTTGTTGTTGTGGAGGTTGGGGGGGGGGGGGGGGGGGGGGGGGGGGGGGGGGGGCACGCACAGAGTGGTTGGGTGCCTGCATGTGTAGTGGTTTTTATTTTCTCTGTTTTTGTGTTCGCGCACGCATGTGGTGTGGGGATGGCATGTGTGGGTGGGTATGTTTTATTTTCTTATTTTTGCGGGTGGGTAGATGGGAGGGGGGCGGTTGCAGGGTTGATTGCAAGAAGGGTTGCAGGGTTGATTGCAAGAAGTTGGGTACATTGATGCAGAATGATGCTGCAACAAGTTGGAAACCAATCAAGTGCATTAATATGGGCATAGAAAAAGTGGCTTGGTCCACTTGGAGACGACTATTTGTAAAACGGTGCATAGGGAGTCTATAAAGTAAATCATCTTTAGTCCACATGGATTTTGGGATGTGAAATCGGAATGACACGTACCTACAGTGACTTTTTATCTGCTCCATTTACCGCTTACAGGGACATGTCGATTCTTATACAACACGGATAAAGATATTCAATCATCAGATTCACAACTATCTATTTGGCAAGCCCCGCTTTGAGTAGATCAAGCTTTTAACAGTAGCAGCTTCCTCATTATTCAGTAAAGAATAACAATATGATGATGATTCAGCCATCATACTCATCGATGTTATCGTCGTGCATTGATCAGTATGTCATATTCGGTTCCCGGCTTCCGATGGATGAAACATATTCTATACAAGAAACTTACTCTAGACGTTTGATATGGTTTCCATACTTGGAACCCAGCTTTTGTAGGATCTAACTTATTTTTATACTAAATAAAGACATAATAAACTGGATAGGTTTCCACACTGTTTAAAATAAGAAACTATCATGATCTCAACCAATTTTATCAGCAAAACAATACATTATACAGTGCAAAAGTCATTCAGCTAGCAACAAAAATGGAACGTATTCTGGACACAGAAGCAAATGGCTAAACATGTTACTGTCCTCACTCTGTGGCAATCTCACGATCAACAGAATTGCATTTGCATTGTGACGCACTCTGGACCGCACAAAGTAACAAATACTAACATGCCATATTTTAGTTAGATTTGAGTCATATTTCCACTCATAACTTTTAGTATTCATAACCAAGTTTATTGTCAATTCCATCCCTCTCCTCTTCACCCAGAGTAGCTCATCAGCTGACCAGAAAACTCGCTTGCCTCCACTTATTAAATCATGTCCTTTTCTTCTTCAACGCTCTCCCCTTTCCCCTTTCTCTTTTCGGCTCAGTTTGTTTCATCTAACCAAACAACACAAATCTATCAACAGTGTCGGCTGTTCCAGCATTTGTTGCTTTCTTGCCAATACCGCGAAAATGATGACACCACCATCACAACAATAGCACAGTAAAATTTAACACGACCCCATAAATATCACATATTATAACCTAAATGTGTCTTACATACAACTGATCCATCCAGAGCATGAATCCTTAATCCAAGATCCATTTGCTTTGGATAGGAGTGTCAGGTATTCTCCATAGAACTGGATCCAAACCCAGGATAAAGATAAAAAACTAGATATCCATTTGCATCTTATAAGATCCATCCATAGCAACAATTAGTTCCTCTATTTGGTGCAAAGAGAAAAGAAAAAAAAAAATAGTAGTAGTAGAAGAGTAGTGATACACATGCCATTGTCCCCGGACCAATGGTATGTGTCCAACAATTGGTGGTTACCAGGGAGGGTACTATAGATTAAATTGTTGGATTATTTATTCTCCTTCAACCAATAGAAACAGGAGGCCTACAGACATTTGTTCTGACTAATGTCCATTTTTGTATTCGCAAGGATGTTGAACTAAATTGCACATATAAAAAAATGCAGAGGTGATATGATATACTACAACAGATACGGTGGCATGAACTGAAAAAACAAGAATAAAATATCCTAAGGACACATCAATGAGTAAATGCATCTTTAAAATGCAATAATATCCAAAGAAAAAATTAGCAAAATGATAAAAACACCTAACATAAAATACAAGAAATATTTTAATGTAAAGATGGTGCTTTAGAAAACTTAAAGGACACACATCTAGAAAACATGGATATGGATATGGCAAATGTTACAATGGATAGTTAGATCTATAAGGCAATCTTGGAAAACTAGGATTCAATGGGGGAAACAATGAGGTAAGCCAAAAATACAGCATCACTGTGTTTCTCTTTCCATCCAAACATGAAAAGTAAACATCAAATGCACTAAAATGCATACACTTCCAAGCTTACGAATATATAACTTTGAAGATATGTAGATAAAGAATCATTTCAATTTATACGAATCAAGAATTATTGCAAAGGCAGTAAATTAATTTATTAGGAATGAGAACCAAGTTTGATAAAAATTACATTTATAAACTATAATAAGTTACGAATCCCCATCATTTTAGCTCCTTGTTCTTTAACGTTACAACATCAAAAGCTAGATACTGAATGCTTCTTAAATATGTTAATTCTTAAATCTTAATTTCATCAAAAGCTAGTCCCATAACTGCTATCAAAACCAGATTGTAGAGCTTTTCTTTTCTTTTCTTTCTTTCTTTAGTTTTTTTTAATATTTTGTGAGCCTTAAAGCTGTATCCATCTCAATATCCAACATGGGTACGGCTGTTTTGTCCAAAATATCTTTGCTTCACAGGCATCAAAAGAGAGATTGCGTACTTCAAGGAGGCAAGCTACCGAAGAGAAAAAGGACAAGGACAGTTACTCTATAAGGGACAACCAGGGACAGCTGGCAACAATAAATAGGTTAGGAGGTTCCGGTCTCAAACTGTGACCGGTCTTGAACGAAGGTCTAGGCTTGAAGTTTCACCTCCCTCCCTTCCTCCATCGCGCAACGTAATCATGTGAACATGCGAACACATACATGCACCTACATAGACTGTCTTATTAGCCAGAACCTTCCAACATTGACTTTGCAGTTGCCGCAATGTACCAGATGAAATGCTCTAAGGATCATATAATCAAATCAAATTTAAAAAAATGGTTATTAAGAAATAAAGTACTTCAAATAGAGGTTTTAATGGGCTTCGAGTTGTATTGCATAGACTATAGATAATCGTACTCTCTAATGCCAGTGAAAGTCTAAATATGAAGGTTGACCGGAAGTCAAAACTTTTATGATGCATACATCACTCTCCTGCTATCACTTGTACAGTCGAGCCACGTAGCTATATTCCATGTCCAGCAATTGGTTCACAAATTGCACGGATCATAGGAATATCACATCAAGTCATAATAGTAACCTTTTGGTCCATAATACACCTCGACTCCGCAGGGACCGTACAAAGTAGTCGGGGGTGCGCAGGTAAATATGGGTTATTACCGCTAGCATCCAAGATGTGGATACTACACCGATGTGATATCCTGTTAGCCATGCATCAAATGGTGACAAATTAACCAATTTTATGAAAAGTTTAACGCCTTAATTTATCGACACTTAATGCATGTGTAAAATAAAACACATCAAAATCATTTAATTTTTTGTTTCTAGGCAGTTTATACGTAGGGAAGGATTTTAAATTTGGAAGGTTGCTAATCAAATCTGGGGTGATAGTATCTATATATTCTTGGATACCCTGTTTGTGTGAACATGCACGCAACACACTCTTCGAAAGTAACATTTGAAATAGAAAGCATCAAAAAGATAAACAGCAGCGACATCCATGGTAAGATAATAAGTTTATCATTTATATGTCCTTGAACATGACATAGGAAAGCCATAAGCCATGATTTCAGAATTTATGCTGACGTCTGGCTCACGAAACAGATTTTAAATATACAATATAGCTTCCCTGTTAAATAAATATGAATGTCCTATAGCCAATTGATTAGAATATTAACTATAGATTACATCATAAGCATGCCTTCAACCAAATTATTGAAACGTTGACTATTAGCTGATAGCATGGCAATGAAAACAAAGATACATACAAGAGCAAACCATTTAACATAAGTCAGTTCTCTGGAGCTCTCCAGAATACAGCAAATAGCCCATAGCTTGAATTCCTTTTATGATGCTAAAACCCGTGCAATATTTATAGAAGCATATAAAATGTTACTAACCATGGAAAGTTCCTTAGCATGAATCGGGCGGCAAGATCGAACAGTTACAGGTTCCTCATATCACTGAATGTGAACCAGTGATTATACTGAAACAAAATGTAAACAGATTAATTTTGTTCATGCAGTATTATAGTAGACAATTTATAATCATAGATGAAAATGGATTTTAATCATTGTGTATACTATCCTGCCTGATCAATTGCAAAACAGCACTGGGACATCATTCACGAGTGATAATTCCTCCTCAAACGAACCACAACCCCAACTGAAGCATGTGTATAAGTAATCCCGTCTGAACAAGCTCATGCAACGTGGATCCTTCAGGCATTGACATGGAATCAACCCCTTTCATCATTCCAACACCAGCACCTTCTCCCAAGGGAATGGGATCAGAAATTTGACAAGGTAATTCTTGCAAGCGAGACTTGTTGAATTCCAGAAAATCCTGGATGGCAACAGTAACATTGAAAATATCACATTAGAAACAGAGCTTTCTCATAGAACTACAGTCCACCAAAGGAAGGCATCTCAAGATGCAACTTTTAAATTTCTATTTCTGTGGCAGAAAACATGATCTAGATAACTATCACAGGAAGCTCCAACTTATATGTCAATGATGGAAAAATAATCGTTTGATCCAACAGGGTTTGCATAAAGCTCTACAAAAAAAAAAAAATAATCAGAAAACCCGATGTCAATGACAAATGAAGATTGGATAGAGTGTGATTTGAAGGTTGTAAGCAACATCCAATTATGTCTTGCAGATGAGATTCTCTATAATGATCTAGGATATGATTCGGCAATGCATTTATGGGAAGACTAGAGAAACTTTACATGGCAAAATCTTTGACAATTCAGCTATTCCTGAAGCAGCAATTATATAAGTTGCCAATGAAGGAAGCTACGTCAATCCATAAGCATCTAATACTTTGTCTATTATTGAGCATTGGGGTTAAAATCGAAAAAAAGGATAAGACATAAATTTTGTTGGCTTCTTACCATCCTCTTTCGAGCATCTTGTCATAACTTACTTTATATAAGAGATTCTATAAATTTAGTAGATGTCACTTCTGCATTTTTATCAAATGCGATGAAAAATAAAAATACTGATATATGCTGTGAATACATCACATCATGAGGCTTAGTAGCAAGAGGAAAAGAAAGAGAGAGAAGGCCAAAATTCATGAAAAGGGATTTTTCAAACTATGAATGTCACTTTTGCAAGGAAAAAAGTCATATAATCAGATTTTGTAAGTTGTTATAAGAGAAATTACACGAATATGAGAAGCTAAAGGAAAATTCAATTCAAGGCGTAGGGATAGCAGTTGAAGACATTGATAAGGTGTTAACATCCATAAATGAAAGTACTAGTTGCTTATCTAGTTCATGGATTTTAGATTGAGGAGCTTTACATCATATATGTCCTAACATGAACCTATTTGCTACATACAAACCAATTAAAGAAGATATGGGTTTTGCAGCAAATGATAATTCTTGTAAGGTTGTTGGTGTTGGAACAATTAAAATCAAGATGTTGATAGAGTTGTAAGGAGATTAGCAGATTTTCATCATGTACCAGATTTTAAGAAGAAATTGTATATCTCTAAGTACCTGGTATCCGAGGGCTACAATAATTCAATGAAAGATGGAATTTTAAGTGTTTGAAAAGGTAATCGTGTTGTTATTAAAGGCAAGAAGAGAACAAGAATAAATTTATGTGTCTCAGGAAGAAACGCCAATAATGAATTAGACGACTTCAGGAGTGAGTGCAGCTTACGCATTAAATATGCAGATCTCATCACCACCGAAGTTTGGAAGAGTTCATGAAAGTTTGGAAGAGTTCACTGTGAAGGCCCGAGATGGGTTGTTCGAGTTGGAGATTTTGATTGTGTATGGAAAGTGAGTGATTTTGAGTAAAGGTGAGGTTGTTGGGTTTGACTCAAAAATAAAATCGAGCCCAAGTCCAACTAGAATTCTTTACTTTCTATGTTTCTTTTTTTGTCTTTTCTTTATATAAGTTCTAGGTTGAGTAGAAAACCCAAGTTCCTTTAGGATTATGAGTTTTTATTTGATTAGAATTCGGAGTGTTTGGCATTGGTGATTAGTATAAATATTGGAGATTTTGTTCATATTCAGATGTGTATGATTTTGTGAGTCCCTCATATATTTTGGTGGTTATAAGAGGTTTCATGAGAGTATTTTGTGAGTTTATATAAAATTTGATTTTACGAGTGATTAAACAACTCAGTTAATATTTTTTGCATATTCTTGTGTTTTATATCTTCTTCAAATTTCTCTTAGTCCTAACAGTAACTTTAGTTGAGAATAAAATGAGGAATAGTGCAATTAGAGGAATCAAATCAGACCAAACAATTTATTTCAAATATTTTCAAAAAAGAACGCCATCAAGCAATTAAAATGATGGAACCACAAAATGGCTGGATATACCTAGACTACTCTTTTTAAGATAAAAACTAACCAACAAATAGAATCCTAGTCAAATTTGGAGTCTTCTTTAAAAATAATATACATAGATCTTCAGATCCCACTAAAACCTATCAAAATACAGCTAAATAAGCGTAAAGTTCTTATCTAAAAGTAAGGGGACAGGTGGCTGGTTGTTAGGAAGTTTTCGGTAGGCAAAATGTCTGAAAATCAACCATGACTATAAGCATTGTCTCAAGATGGAAGCAAAACAGCCAGACCGTTAGCTCTAATAGAAAAAGCCAGTCTGGTTGACCTAATCCTATATCATTTGTGTCCTTAAACTAATCATATCCACCAAAATTGCTGGAGATCCCCCCCACCAACACCACGGCTTACATTTAATAACTAAAACAAATATCAAAAGAATAAAAATCTGAACTGATTACAAAAAAAATAAACTAAACTACTAAAGCAAGCCAAGGTGGTGGATGTGTAAGTTACAAAGCATTTTTGGAGCTTCTCGACCAACAGGTTGACCAAATGAACATGGATTAATGCAAAAGAAAAAGACATGGTAAGTTTTCTATGTTTTCTTTGAATAAGTAGGAGTTGCCTATGTTCTACAGACACTTGCAAAGCCATGTTCGTGCTGAAAACATATCTGACATGAAATTCTTTGCTATTCATTATCAGGTTACCTTACTATATTTACTGTGTCAAGTACCGTATCATGTTAGATTCACATCAGCATGTTCGTATCCACGCTTCTTAAGTAGTTGCTAATAGGTCAGAGACTCAGAGAATATGACTTTTATACAGATTAAAGGAGAAAAAGGGTCATGGAGCCAACCAATACCTATTGGGATATGATTTCTTCATGTTGTTGTTATTGTTGTATCGCTGTTGCTTATTCTGGAAGTGATTTCATACATTTAGCATCCGTTTAAGTTTAAGAATAAAGTCTCTTTCCTGATCAATTTTCGATATAATTGCCAATATAAAGTTAAAAATTTCTGGGCTGATCATTTTGTTTCACAAGCCGGTATTGAAATTTTGAAAAACATCTTCAGCATCCAGATTTAGTATCTTTTAAAGATTACATCAAACATTAGCTTGGATCCATAAGAAACTTAGATTCTAGATTCAGGCTGCATCTCTAGCAGCCATGAACGTTAACTGTTTGCTTGTGTGTGATCCTCAAGTGAACTGCAAACTGCATAAATGATATATCATCTTGAT
>JAVJIF010028560.1:0-49805 GCA_038442645.1 Agave tequilana
GGTCGGTCGACCGGCAGAGAGCTCTGCTCTCTGTTCCAGGCCACGGTTTACCGGGCCGGTCAACCGCTAACTCAACGGTCAGAAATCTGACTGTTGGTCGGTCGACCGGGCCGGTCGACCGACAGCCGTCCCGGCTGTTATTTTGCCCCAACGACTATTTTTTTCTAGGCTTATAAAATGCGGGTTTCCCGGCTGTTATTTTGCCCCAATGGCTAACTCAAAAGCCATTCATACTTTGAAGAGTACCCTAAACACTGATTATTTATGTAGGGTTGCTAATCTTGATTCGGTTTTTTGTAGTATGGAACACCATCATCTCCCTTGGCGAATAAGAACAATATTATGCGGGGAGCGACTCGGATGTTGGAAGTGAGGCTTCCAACGTGTGCTATATGGTCCAAGGGGATAACCCCCTTGAGATAACTACCGAATCCGAGTTAGAAGAGGATGTTGATATGTCCTATAATGAACTTGCTTCTTTTTGTCAACAACTCCTAGAAAAATATGACATGCTTAAAAGGATAATAAGAAAATGAAAACAAATTTGATTGTTTGTTAAAAGAAAAGATTCTTTTCAAACTAAATTTGAAAATGTTTCAAAAGAAAATGAAAGTTTAAAAAATGAAAATATTTCCTTGCTTTCTAAATTAAATGATCTTTGTGAAGGAAATACTTCTTTGAAAAATAAAATTGTTTTGGTGGAAAAACAAAAGGAAGTTGCTTAGAACGAAAATAACTCTTTAAAAGAAAAATTGTTTGAAAAAGAAAAACTTAATGTTTCTAAAAAGAAAAGTTTGTTGATCATGCTTTTCATGCCACAACCATTGATAAAAATGAAGTTAAATTTTTGAAAAATAAATAGATTGTTTGAGCTCGACTTTGAGCAAATATGCTTTTAACCATTTTAGATTGGAGTCCTTGTTTTCAAATAAACAAGCACCACATGTTCATGCCCATCACCCTCAACATGCATATGCACACTTTGCATGTCATGATCACACTCACACACATATGCATCCTAGAGTGTACAAGTGTACACATTGCGGCTGCAAAGGCCATTTAGCAAGATTTTGTTATGATAGAATAAATTCTTTAAATTTTGCTAATAAGAATGTTTGGGTTCCTTATAATGCTAACCCCGAGGACCCGAAAGAAAATGGGTACCAAAATCCCCACCTTTTGTATTTGACGTAGGTGCGGGCTCTCATAAAACATGAGAGAGTTGGTGCCTTGATGATGGATGCACATGGACTTGATGGACATACATTTGATGCACCGCTATCAAGGAGGTTTTGTGGGACAACCACCATATTTTGGAGATTTGGAGTATAGTTCATGTGTTGGTAACTATCTCTAAAACTCCTAATTTATTTACATGCTTTTATAATTGATGATTTTTTGCATGTGTTTAATGTTTGTTAAAATATTCATGTTTTGTGTTTTATGCTTCATATGGTAAATACTTGTTTAGATGTAGTTTTTGTCAAACTTGTGTATATACGCGTACATGTAGTGAGCAACATTTGATTCATATACGTTTGCACTTCATTGTTCATTTGTACTCACTATATGTACATGTATAGGCTAGTTTTGATGATTTCCTCATTTACACTTGTTTTGCCTATTTACATGTGTTACTTCATGTATATGCTATTTTGTTCAAAACTAATGAATATACATGTATATCCTTAAGTCATTTGCCTTCATACAATTTACATTATGGACTCTTTTTATGTTTGAGATGTGTATACATATTGTTAGCTTTGGATAAATCATACATATACCTTGAAGTTTATTTTTAGATAAAAAATGAATTTTTATGATTTTCATCTTTATATGAAAAATGAATTTTCATGTTTTTCACATGATTGATGTTTTTGAGCCTTATTGCTTAAGTTCATGAAAATGCTAATTACATGATTCTTGTACACTCACACTGTATTTGTTTATTCATGAATTTGTCTCATGATTATTTTTGAGTCTTATAGATTTTGAATGTCAACCCTTATGTATTTAGTATGTTTCATGATAAACATATGATTTGATTTCATGTTTTGAAGGATCTTTAACTAGTTTTTTAAAAATTAATTTAACTAATTATTTATTCTTCATATGGTAGTATTTTTCATGTTAAAAAATTTTCAAACTCTAGTTTTTGAAAACCCCTACCAACCCCTTTAAAGGGCGGATGGATGGGCGAGCATGCCTTGTATGCCTTATTAAAAATCTTTTATCTTGTGCAGAAAAATAGTGCTTTATTATGAGTTATATACTTGATTTACATCATATTTTCAATTGGTATCTCAATTGATATTTTTTTTGTATACACTCATATTTTGTTTTCTATATATGTATGCTTCTTTTCATATAATATCAACTTCTATTGGTATTCTCTTTTCATATATATAAATATAATATATATATATATATATATATGATTTATTTTGTGCTTGAGTTGTAAGATATTTACATATTTAAAGCACAAAGTATGTTTATGCTAAGCTTAATTCAAATCTTTATTTTTAATTGGTATCTCAATTGGTATTTTAATAGGCTTATACATTTTTTCAATAGGTATTTTTTTGATATCATAATTTACAATAAACTTCAATTGGTATCTATTTATTTCAATTGGTATCCATATATTTCAATTGGTATCAATATGTTTCAATTTTCAATTGGGTTTTAAATTTCATTTGGTATCAATATGTTTTACCTACTCGGTATCAAAATTTATCATGTATTTCTATTAGTATCAAAATTTAATGTAAATTTAAATTGGTATCAAAATATTTTCTTTCATTGGTATCAGAATGTAAAAATGTTTCGATTTCAATTTTTCAAATTCAATTGGTATCACAAATTTCCTATTTCATATGGTATCTATATCTTGTGATATCTTGATTTGTTGATTTAAGAAGAATTCAAAATTTGTATTTTTTATTTACAATTAGTATCTTAAAATTTTTGTTTATTTACAAAGGTGTCTTAAAATGTGTTTTATCACCTTGAGTAAACTTCAAAATTTATTTTAAGTAATTATCAAAATTTGATTTAAAAGTGTTTTGATATGTATTGCCTATATGCAAGGGGAGCTTAACATCTCTTCTACATATAGATTCATATTGAGTGTATCTTATATTGAGGAGCTTGACAACTCTTCTTTATGCGATACACGTGTGTAGTGGGAGCTTCACATCTCCACTTATGCATTGCATAATATGCGTTATGTGAGTTAGGGCTTGTCATTCCTTCTTCATGTAATGCATATTGTTGGCCCAGAGGCCTTCCACTCTAGTTTTGATGATGATTAACTCATGTAGTTATAGTTTACTAATAATCTTGTGATGTTTAGTTTTAGATACTTAACCAAGATATTAGTAGGTGATTAGCTTCAACAAAGATGTTTTGGAAGCTTTTACATGGTGATTCAAGAGCCTGACCGTCAAAATTCATATCTAGCACTCGTTGGAGTCAAGCTCGGTGGATCACGTTTGGATCAAGTCGACTTGGAGACGGCGCTCTACAAGAAGACTTCGGTACATAGTTTAGTTTATTTTTAGATCCATTTGTTAAAGATTAGATAGTGTGATATGCTCAAGTTCACAACACACACACTTGTTTAAGTTTCATGTTTTGGTTTTCGGTTTTTGATTTAACCAATCTTGATTTTCATGAATAAATAGAATCAACAAGTTTACATGGTTTAATGTATATTAGATTTGTTCTATACACATTTATGCTTCATCTATTTAAACAAACTTAGTTTGATAGTCTATTTCATGAGTTTGGTGTTTTGGTATTTTAACAAAACTATTTTTTGGATTTTTAAGTCAAAACATTGATACATATATCTTTCATGTATGTTGGATTATTTCCATATACAACATACTGCAAGTTGTTTAAATATCATGTTTTTGTATTTGGATGAGTTTTGGACAAAACAATTTTTCATCTCAAAAATCTAAGTTTTGGAAAATACGGAATTTGGTTTTCGGTAAAATTTCCATAACACAAAAAGAGTTCAAAATGTTTGTAACTTGGTTTGATTTTTACTCAAACAAGTTTGTATTTCAAAGAGAATATAAGAACTTATTTTTGTGGATTTTTAGAGATTTTATGGGATTTATTTGACAATTAAAAACCCAGTTTTCAAATCCCTTAAACAGCCCTGCCAGGCTCTGGCGGTCGACCGGACCGGTCGACTGACGTGCACAAAAACGTGCACGCTGACCAGCCACTTAGGCTGGTCGACCGAGCGGTCAACTGACTAAAAGTGCCCCACTCTCGGGTGGGGGCGGTCGACCGGACGGTCGACCGTGAGGCTTGGCACGGTCGACCGAGCGGTCGATCGGCCAGAGAGGAGTTAGCGCGGTCGACCGGGCGGTCGATCGGCAGGCTCAACGGTCACTTTTTTGACCGTTGCCGTCGACCGGAAGGCCAATCTGGGCCTACTCAGCAGCCAACGGGCAAATTCTTTTTGGGCCTATTTATACCCCATTTGTGAATTGTTTTGGGTAAGGTTTTTTAGAGAGAAAAATTCCAGATCTTTTCAAGTGTTTTCAGCAAAAAGTTTTTAGGTTAAAATTCCTATTCTCTATTTGTTTTTAAAGTGTTTGTTATTTCAAAGAAAATAGTCTTTTGGGAATTTATTTTTGGTCTAAAATTCTATATCTATTTGGAGATTTTCTCAAATGATTTTCTTTGTTCAAAACACTTTGTTTTCTCACACTTGAGCTTATCTTGTTATCCTATCTATAGGATCCTTGTTTTATGAAAAAAAGAATTGGTTTGTGGTCTTTTGATCTCCAAGTTGTAAACCCTCCTACTTTATGTTATCCCTCTTGAGTAGAGGTTGATTTTGGAGTGGTGGCATTGTGCCTTATCCCTGTAGTGAGAGGTTGATTGGTGTTTGGCTTTGTGTCTATCCCTCAAGTGTGAGGCGATTGATTTGTTGTGGCTTTGTGCTTAGCCTCTAAGTGTAGAGGTTGTGTTTGTGTTTGTAATTGAGAGAGGAGTTGTGTACTCTCGTTTGTATTGCCCCAAATCCTCAGTGGAGGTTCCCTGTGTGGGAGTCCTGTGTGGACAAGTTAGTGAAAATCCTTCTGTGTGAAGGCGGGGACGTAGAGCTGTGTGCTCGAACCTCGAAACAAATCTCGGTGTTTGCGTTTGATCCATTGACTCTAACTCTCTCTCTCTCTCTTAATACTTTGTGTCTTGCATCATTCATATTGTCATATCACTCTTATATGCTTGGTTGTGTTTGTTTGTGTGCCTCACTTGTGTTTAACCACGAGAGCTTCATATAGCACCTCAACTCTTTATTCAGAGGAATCAAGAGGAGTTAGTCCAGAACCCTTCACCGGGAATTCGGCTACACTCGTTGGTTACATTAAGTGTATTGCAATTAAGTTTTAATTTTCGCATTTTTTTCATTAGACTAGCCGTACACCTATTCACCCCCTCTAGGTGTACTTACACATATATGTAGGGAAGTTAACTTAGCGTCTTCCTCTTCATGAATGTATATCGCATATATCTCTTTATTGGTTGATTTAATTTCACCCCTTTGTTGATTTTTGTCTTTGACAAAGAGGGGGAGAACATTGTTTTGTATTTACTTTAACCCCTTTGTTGATGATTGACAAAAAGGGGAGAAGTATTTTAGTATATATGCATCTTTTTCCTTACTTTATACAAATAGGGGGAGAAAGATTTTGAGTTTTTGCATATATTGAGTTTATGCATTGTGTTTATGCATCTTTTATTTTATAAAATGGGAGAATTTTTTGAAAGATTAAACAAAAAAGGGGAGAAAAGTTTTTGAAAAAAGGATTTTTGGATTTATGCATTTATCTCTCACCTTATTGATGCATATATAGTTGTTTAGTTTCATGTGCTTCATTGAATATCTTATTTGGTTATTGTTATGCATGAGTTAAGGGGGAGCTTCTTTGAAGCTTTACTTTAATCCATGCATATATAACTCCATGAGTTTTGTCATCATCAAAAAGGGGGAGATTGTTGGCCCAAAGACCCATCACTCTAGTTTTGATGATGATTAACTCATGTAGTTATAGTACTAATAATCTTGTGTTTAATTAGTCTCAGATTTGTGATCAAGATCTTAGTAGGTGTTTAGCTTCAACAAAGGATTTAAAGTCAAGTTTTGGAGCTAACACGGTTTGATTCAAGAGCCTTTGCATCAAGACCACATCAAGTACTCAAGAGGAGTCTAGCTCTTTGGATCAAAGTTTGGACCAAGTCAAGAGGAGAAGAAGACTTCAAGTGAAGCCCTTCAAGAGAAGACTTGAGTCTAAATTTGTTTTTGTTAAGATTCTGTTTTACAAAAAATGTAAAGGATAGTAGTTGGTGGATTGCTCAAGTATATCATATACACTCACACACAAGATTTAGATGAGTTTTCATAAAAGAATTTTCATTTTGGTAAAATACAAAAGTGTTTTTCATTTAGAAAATACCGGTTTGGTTTTTGGTATTCAAAATATACATGGCTTTAACCAAAAACATATTTAGTGTTTTCTTGTCAAAATATAGATATTTCATCATTTATGTGTAGTGGATCATATCCATACACACTATGCCTTAAGAGTGTTTAAAATATCTTGTTTTTGTATTTGGAGAAGTTTTGAAAAAAATCTATTTGGAAAAATACAGATTTTGTTTTATGCCAAAATAAGTTACAAAAGTAGTTCAAATTGTTTGTAACATGATTTGATTTTACTCAAATATTTTTGTATATCAAAGTATAATACTGAAACTATTTTTGTGAGATTTTAGAGATTTTATGAGATTTTATGAGATTTTATTTAAGTCAAAAGTCAAGTTTTAAATCCCTAAAATGTTCTGGTTTGGCTTCTGCCGGTCGACCGGGCTGGTCGACCGAGCAAGGAGTCGGTCGACCGAGTCGGTCGACCGACGTGCACAGAACATGCACGCCAGTTTGGCTGGAGGGCCGGTGCCAGAGAGCTCTACTCTCTGGAAGGCCCAAGTCGACCGGTCGTCGACCGGCAGAGAGCTCTGCTCTCTGTTCCAGGCCACGGTCGACCGGGCCAGTCGACCGCTGGCTCAACGGTCAGAAATCTGACCGTTGGCCAGTTGACTAGGCCGGTCGACCGACAGCCGTCCAGGCTGTTGTTTTGCCCCAACGGCTAGTTTTTTCTTGGCCTATAAAATGGGGGTTTCTTGGACTGTTTCAAACAAGATTTTTGGAGAGTTTTAAACCTAATTTTTCCCATCTATTTCAGAAGTTTTAGTTTACATAAATAGTTTTAATTCCGCATTAATTGACCATTAGATTAGCTAGTCACCTATTCACCTCCCTCTAGGTGATTTCAAATCTGAGATCAAATTGGGTAGTTGTTTACCATAATCCCTTGACTCTCCTAAAATAAGTAAGAAGATCAGGGGAGATTCTTCATTTATTTGGAAAGAATTAAAACTGATCAGGAGATTGACGCTACATGTTATTCCTAGCTTCGCAGAATCTGATCTTAGCCTCACAACAAGGCTACTTTCCAGATTTAAACAGATTGACTTAATCTGTTTTCAGATTTACAAAGAGACAATTGTACCCCTGCTCTCCCTATAAATAGCCCATTAGGGGTATACGAACACACACACAGAGAGAGAGCTGAAAGAAGGAGAAGAGACGGCTAAACAGAGATCTATTCTCTTACTTCTAAGAATTCAGAGAACTACTTCTCTAATCAGGTGCTAATACCCTAAAATCTTCCTCCCTCTCAAGGAATTTTCGGAACCAGGCAAGAAGGAATTCCCAGTGGAGGCAGTTTGAGAAGTAACAAGAGGATTCTATTAACCTTCTGTTCTCCGATTCGCCGAATCAGACGAGAAGGGAATCCCATCAGGCAGCAGTCCGACCGTTTGATCGATCGCATCGTCAAAGGGACAAAGTGGTCGCGCGCTGACCAGACTCCTACCGGCACACTTCTCCAGAATCTCAGAGGAGATCTACCTTTAATCTTTTTATTGCAAAAAAATTACTTGTAATTTAGCTCCTCGACCCCCTTTTTTTGTAAGTTTTTCCCTTTTTGCAAATCAATGAAAAACAAGATGCCGACTCCGCTGGGGACTGAATTCTCTACTGTTGAGAATCAAGTGTCGCAATGCGACGAACAGACCTTCGGGTCTAATTCTGAATTCAAGGAAGTCGGTGTGGCCAGAGTCTGTCTGGCTAAATCTTCGAAGCAAGTCTCTGTGGAGACAGATGAGGCTCTCTGCGAGCCTACCACGGTCTTCTGGCGTAACAAGGAAGCAGGCCCGTAATGCAAGAGTCAGACTCTTCAGCCTGTTACCTTCGAAAACCTAGTCGTTCATTTCGACCAAGGAAAATTCAAAGAGTTCCTCTCTGGGGGTGGTTCAATGCTCCGTACACGAAAGTACAGAAAGGTCTTGATGGCCAAGGTTTCGGAACAGAAATCGGAGGCAGAATCCTTCCAACTCCTCTCAGTCTCGTGTGTGGCTAGCCAGGTTTCCTGCGAACCTAAGTCTCCTTTTTCAAAGCAGATGTGGAGGCCAAAGCAGAAAGCTCCATGCGAAGCTTCAGGCGTAGCTACACCACAAATTCATCTATCCCGCGAAGACAAAGGCAAGATGCCTGCTAGCTTCGTCGAGACAAGTAGCCGCGAAGTTACAATGGCGACTTTACCTTCGCCTAATTCTGGAGCAGTAACTCCTAGCGCCAGCCTCGTTCTTATAAGCGAAGCTACTGATGGTGTGGCACGCACAGTACCTCAGGGTACGCATGACGTTCCCCGCAGTCAAGCTAGAGCACCCAGCGGTGCTAACCTCCTTCACAACAAGGAAGCGAACAGAGCACCACAGTGTGCTTCGCCCCCCGATTCCTCGAACGTCAAGCTCGCTCTTCGCAGCGGAGCTAAGGGATCGCCTTTAAGTGTTGACAGCGGTGCTTATGCAGCTTCAACACCCAAGGACATTCCCAAAGTTCTTAACCGCGAAGGTAGAGCTAAAGCACTATCTAGTGCTAATCTCTTTAGCAGCAAGGCAGCGGATAAAGCACCACAGTGTGCTTCGCTCCCCAGTTCTTCAAGTACTAAGCTCGCTCTTCACAGCGAAGCTAAGGGATCATCCCTAAGTGTTGATAGCGGTGCTTATGCAGCTTCAGCACCCAAGGACGTTCCCAAAGCTTTTAGCCGTAAAGGTAGAGCTAAAGCACTATCTAGTGCTAATCACTTCTGCAGTGATGAAAAGAATAGGACATCGTCCTATGCGCGACCCAACAGCTTCTGAGCTAAATCGTTTAGGCCTGGCCGGGTCTGACTTGCGAAAATTCTTGACAAGCAAACGGAAGTCAGAATCTTTCCAAAACTTCTCCCTCCTGTTGTCAACAAGTAGGATGTCAGTTGCTAACAGTCCACTCGGTCCATTGCCGGCTAGGACCAATCCCCGCCACTTCTCCAGGCCGACGATCAGTTTTTGATCGACTGACGGTGCAAGCTTCGGTAAACATCGCAAAAGGAGCTTATCGTAAGATTTGCCCTTTGCATCCGTTAATATGATCGGAAGGGGACGAGAGCTGCGTAGGGGCAGACGAGCATCGCACGACACGTCCTATAGTTCCCCAGATCCGGATTATAGCCCGGACCTTCGCAAAGTCTACGTACATGAAGAAGGTGTCTTCCGAAATACCAGATCTAGGGTCGCAATATCTTACAGTTATGAACAGCCATCTTCCTCAACTGCAGTAACCTCACCAAACCAATGAAGGGATTATTCCAATGGTCTGATGAGGAGGACGAAGACAGTAGGTATGCCTCTTCGGCAACAGTCAGCTCCATGCGAACGGATATAGTATCAGTAAACATGACTGATAACGGTAATGATGACCTCCGTCGACGGTTGAAAACTGAGGAACAGACCTCCAAGGCCCAGCAAGAAGTCTTGGATAACATTCAACAGATGCTCGCTCAACTCCTCAGTAGCCGGAACAATAATGATACCGGGAGTAACCAAAATGAGGAAGAACATCATAGCGATGAGCAACCGAAGATTGAGAAGTCAAAAGAAATCTCTTCTATGGACGCTGAAGTTCTTAAAGGCATCAAAGCTCAGATTACATCCCTAGCTTAGAGGGATGAACTAAAGAAAGTAGGAGCAGTCCATCCTTACCTGCTGGAATGGGATTCAGTACCATACCCACCAAAGTTCAAACCATCAGCGTTACATATGTATGATGGTAAGAGCTTGCCAAACCAGCATATCTACTATTTCCGGTCTCAGACCGGTAATGTTATAGATAATGATGCTATCATGGCCAGACTGTTTATTGGCACCTTAAAGGGGGTAGCATTTGACTGGTTCCGAAGTCTCCCTCCGGGCTCTGTCAATTCCTGGATCAATCTGGAAACCCGATTTCTTTCTCATTTCTATGAGGACGATACCAAGGTAACTATGGACAAACTCCTCTCTACCGTACAAAAGAAGGGTGAATCTGTCTGTGACTACATTGAGCAGTTCAGAAACTTGTCTTTGATGTGCCCAGCAGGGATGCCATTACCCATGCTCTTATAGACTGCAGGCACAACTTCTTAGACCAAATAGAAATTCGCATGGGAGCTGTCAAAGCCCATACCAGGAAAGAACTGGTTGAGCAAGCTGAGATAGCCCAAAAGTCAGCTAAAAAGTTTGAACCATTCACCCCTAAAGGCAAATGGAGTATGAATAATAAAGGACGTGGCGACATGACATAGTCTTTCCAAGCCAAAGGGAAAGAGACTATGTCCCTCGAATTATCAGGGGATGTTCAGTCGAAGGCCAAGAAGAGCGGCTTCAATAATAAGGAGTCTAACTTTCCTCTGAAATAGTACTCCTTTAAAGACGAACAGGTAGTCGCAATATTCCATTTACTCCACAAAAGGAATAAATTGAAGCTGCCGGATGCTCGGCGTCCTAATGAAATAGGACGCATGAACGATCCTAAATATTGTCTCTTTCACATGATGATTCATCTTCCTACTGACAAGTGCTTTGCCCTCAAGGACAAGATCTAAGTTTTAGTCGATGTCGGAGTCCTAACGCTGAAGTCAGAGCAAAAGAAAGTCACTGCAAACATGGTGACCCTCGAGTTCGGCAAAACCCCAAAGGTCACAGTTCCTGACGGGACTTATCCAATCCCTACACCACGGCTGGAAGTAAAGCATCCTTCAGTAGAACTCAAGAGAGTAAGGGTCTTGTTCCCTTAACACTGCAGACAGGGGAAATTATGTGGATACACCCAGACCTTGTCCAAGATGAACAATTGGATTCGAAGAAATCCAAGTCGAAGGGAAAATCTTGCAATGTTATCTCCATCCTGCCAGATGATGGCAATCTTACGGCAGCTTCTCTCAGTAATTCTGAAGGGGAAAAACACGCTTGCACGACGCAAGCTGATGTACCTCAACCGACAGGTACTCAATCCAGAAAATCATACTTAAAACAGTATGAGAAAGCTACTGACGAGACACAACAGCAGACGACGTCAGTACAAATACCAGCACCCGCTTCGGTTCCAACCAAGGGAAAGAAGAAGCCAAAAGAGGTCCGATTCGACCATGTCATGGAGAAGCCTTCAGGCCTAAGGCTTAACATGCCCTTTCATTTTGACATATTGGCCCAGTTGGCTAATATCCCGGCTCGTATTATCATACACAAGCTCCTTCGTCTCTCAAAAGAGACAAGAGAAGCACTCAGGGATGCACTAGCTAACTCAGAATCATTCCTGACATATATGCCAGAAATTCCCATAGATGACACTCAGTCTTCTTGTCCCTAATGCCATCATGTACAATCAAAGGTACCTGCTATTACCTTTACAGTAGAGGATATGCTTCTCAAGGATAATAAGCACGATCGACCTTTGTACTACACTGGATACATCGGTTCAATATGCATTGAAAGGGTACGGGTTGACCCAGGGTCTGCATTCAGTATCATTCCCAAAAGACTCCTCTACTTTCTTGGTATACCACTGTATCGGTTGTCCGCAACTACTACAACAATATACGATTTTAATACAGGAAGTAGTCATCCACTTGAAAAAATTCGACTCCGTTGCCGAATAGGGAGCTTGAAGTTAGAGGTGACGTGCTATGTCATTGACGCTGACACGTCATACAACTTATTATTAGGGAGGCCTTGGATCCACGCTAATTGGATTGTCCCCTCCACTCTGCATCAGTGCTTCAAATATGTTGAAGATAATGCAACAGTACGAACTATCTTCGCTGAGAAGTAACCATTTAAAGGGTGAAAAACTACTTTACTGACGCTCTCCTATATCAAGAGGTTGGTAAACATCAAAGAATCAATGCCTAACGACGATGATAGTGGTAATGAGGCGGATTCAGAGTCCGAAACGACATGCTAGCCACTTTGGTCGACGAACCTGTTATAGCATGTTTTAATAATTTCCAATGTAATGCTCCTTCTGAAGATGAGAGCGAATGGGTAATTAATGATAATATTTCCTTTGATTATCCTGTGAGTGTCGAATTGTTTGAATCCGTTAAGGATAGCTCTCTGCACATGCCCTTACATAAGCTAAGTGCATCAAGTACACCCGTAGAATTCATAGAGGGATCCGTTTTAGTGGTCCCTCCATCCAAAGAAGGTCAGATTGATAAAGCCCAACTGAAAAGGTCTGTAGCTATGGATTCAAGTTCAGACTCAGACACCTCACAATTTTTTCATTATGTGCGACCAGCGCACCATATGATGAAGAAAATGGGGTACAACCTGAAGCATGGGAAGGGCCTGAATTTCAGAAAAGGAAGACGTGGTTTTCTGCGCAATTTCGTGCCTAGAGGGAAACCTGCAAATTACTATGATTACACCCGCAGGGGGTTGGGGTACGTTACACCTACATTGCCAGCAACGGTTCAACCCAAAGATAACAAATCAATCCTATCACACTCTGACTCTTTTTCCGAATGGGACTCGGACATCAGTGTGGGAATAGTGTTCAAAGAGCTCACTATTAATATGATTTCAAGCAACCAATTGGAGCCAGCAGAAGCTACTGATGAGAACCATGGGCTCAGCAGTTGGATCTCTAGTGGGAAAAGCGATTCGAACAATGTGAACTACCTACTAAAGACAAGGTGATCCAGGTTAACTTGGGTTGTCAAGATCACCCTAGGCCCATCTTTATAAGTGAAAGCTTACCACTCGCAGAAAGAGAAGAACTGACGATACTTATAAAGGAGTATGTAGATGTCTTTGCATGAAACTACAGAGACATGCCCGGACGTGATCCACAAGTAGCCATGCATCGTCTGAACATCAGACCTGACGCCAAGCCAGTCAAGCAGCAGCAACGCCGGTTTCATCCGAACATTATGGAGGCTATTGAAGTTAAAGTTCATAAGCTCATTGCATGTGGCTTCATGCGGGAGGAACATCATCCAGATTCGGTTGCTAATATCGTTCTCGTTCTCAAGAAGAATGAGAAAATACGGATCTGCATCGACTATCGTGATCTCAATACAGCCTGTCCTAAAGACGAATTCCCACTGCCCATCACCGATGTCATGATTGACAATATGTGTGGATTCGAAAGAATATCTTTCATGGACAGCTTTTCAGGGTATAATCAGATTAAGATGTATCCAGAGGACGAGAAGCATACTTCGTTCCGGATGCCATTGGGGGTATACTGCTACACCGTGATGGCCTTCGGGTTAAAGAACGCGGGAGCAACCTATCAGCGGGCAATGAACACAATTTTCCACGATCATCTTTGAAAAATAGTAGAATGCTATGTCGATGATATTGCTGTCAAAAGCCGTAATAAGAATGACCATCTTTGTGACTTGAGAATGATGTTCGACATAATGCGGGCTCATCAACTAAAAATGAATCCGACAAAATCCTTCTTAGGGGTTTTCGAGTGGCAAGTTCCTTGGGTTTATTGTTACATCAAAAGGAATTCATCTTGACCTAGACAAAGTCAAAGCCATTCAGAGCATGCATCCACCTAAGAATCTCAAAGAACTTAGAGGCTTACAAGGTAGACTAGTTTATATCAGAAGATTCATACAAATCTCTCGGGTTGCTGTCAACCGTTCACCCGACTGATGAAAAAGGGTGTTTTCTTTGTATAGGATCAAGCTTGTCAGGAAGCTTATGAGGATATTAAGAGATATCTCACAAAACCTCCAGTCTTAGTAGCTCCCATATTAGGGAAACTGTTCCTGCTTTATGTGAAAGCTTTGGACCATTCTCTGGGTGCCCTGCTTGCTCAAAAAGATGACAATGATCACGAACAGGCTATTTATTATCTGAACAGGACTCTGATAGGGGCGGAATCTCGCTACAATCCTATTGAGAAGGAGTGCTTAGCTCTTGTCTTTGTCGTTCAGAAGACACGACATTATTTGATTGGTCAAACCATACATGTCATTTCCAGAGTGAACCCTTTGCGTCTCCTCATGACGAAACCAGGATCACTGAATTACAGACTAGCTAAGTGGGCACTTCTTTTGTCTCAGTATGACATGCTCTTTGTCCCTCAGAAGGCGATTAAAGGCAGACACTTGCAGAGTTCTTGGCTGCTCATCCAGTTCTGGAAGGCTCAAAACTTCATGAAGAAATTCCAGATGAAGCCTTTGATTCTAATATAACTTCAGAAGATGAAGTATGGCAGATGTTCTTTGATAGAGCATCATGAATAGGTCCTAAAGGCAGGATTATTGCCGGCGTGGTTGTATTTATCTCTCCACAAAATCATGTCCTTCCTAGAGCATTTTCTCTGACGGAATCATGCTCCAACAATGTGGCAGAATACAATGCTCTACTTATTGGCCTTCAGCTCGCTCACGAAATGGGGGTACGCTACCTTGAAGCTTATGGCAATTCAAAACTGATTATCAATCAGGTTAAAGGCGAATACGAGGTCCGTCATGAAGACTTGGTGCCTTACCATCACGCAGTCATCAAAATGGCTAATTTATTTGATGGCTTTTACATCGGGCACTTGTCTCGATCTTAGAATACTAAGGCGGATGCTCTGGGCTGCATTAGCACCAACGCTAGTCTTGCCAGTCGACACCAGGTATCACCTTACGTGGCAACTCGACACCTTATTTGCTCTAAACATGTGTTGAGAACCAAAGAACATGTGTTGAGAACCAAAGAGGTCTATAACATCTTGACGGAGCTTGAACCGAAAAATTGGCAATTTTCCCTCATCGACTATGCTTTACATGGTTTGCTGCCCGACAACCCCAAAGAAGCGGCATCTATCAGACGAAGATCTCTCTGTTTTTACTATCATCCGACACTAAAAATGCTCTAACCGTCGTTCATATGACGTATCCTCCTCCGTTGCCTTTCTAATTCAGAGGCACTGGAAGTGCTCAAAGAAGCACACGACGGCATATGCGGAGCTCATCAGCCAGGTCCAAAACTCAAGGACAGACTGCATAGGCTTGGATATTATTGGCCAACCATGATAGCTGACGCCATCTAGTATGCACGAAGGTGTAAAGCATGCCAAATTCATGCAGACTTCATACATCAGCCTCCGGAGTTGCTCCACCCAACTGTTGCTTCATGACCATTTGAAGCATGGGGAATCGATGTCGTAGGGCCAATCAGCCCCTCTTTAACAAAAGGTCACCGGTTTATCTTAGCAATAACCGATTACTTTTCGAAGTGGGCAGAAGCTATACCACTAGTTGAAGTAAAAACTTCTAACGTGGTTAATTTCATCAAACACCATGTCATCCATCGATTTGGTGTCCCTAAGCGGATCATCCATGATAACGGTCCCCATTTGCAAGTCAGGTATTCTATCAGTTCTGTGATAAATACCGAATTCAGAATATGGCTTCAACTGCTTATAATCCCGCCGCTAATGGCTTGGCGGAAGCATTCAATAAGACAATCATTAAGTTACTCAAAAAGTTTATTTCCTCGATAAGCGAGATTGGAATGAGAAGCTTAATGAATGTCTTTGGGCCTACCGAACCACGGTTCGGACTCCCACAGGCAAGACGCCTTTTTCCCTGATATACGGGTGCGAAGCAGTCATACCTTTAGAAATTTAGATGTCGTCATTACGAGTCGCTCTGATCACCAAGATCACATCAGAGGACAATGATCGGTTGCGTCTTCAAGAGCTCGAAGCCCTAGATGAGAAGCGGTTACAAGCTCAGCAACACATTGAGTTGTATCAAGCTCGGATCTCAAAAGCCTTCAATAAGAAGGTCAAATAAAGAGTCTTCCAGAAAGGAGATTTGGTTTTAACCGTCAGACGACCAATGATCATGATGCACAAAACCAAAGGCAATTTTCAGCCCAAATGGGAAGGACCGTTTGTAATAGAAACAGTCTATTCAAACAGGGCATATCGCCTTATGACTTCAGATGGTGATTTACTCATGATGCCGATCAACGGCAAGTTCTTAAAGAAGTATTATCCTTGATAGGATCCTTCTCATGATCAAGTTAACGTTACACCTCTGATCAAAACCTTCAAATCCTAGATATGCAAAAGGAGCGCCCCTCTCTTTCTCTAAATGAGATCATACGACCGTAAATCAGTATAGAGCTGATCGTACACTGGTTGTCTCAAAGAAGAATCAAGGTTACGAATATAGTAATCAAATAATCCAACACCTCCAACAGTTAAGGATAGAGAAAAATGTTGGTATTTAAGCCCAACATAAGTCCTCAATAACTCATCATACTGAAGGGAATAGCATGGCTAGCCCGACTCAAACGGCAGTTGGTAAAGGCATATCAAATCCGTTAACAGCTGAGGATTTGCTAAAAATTCTAAGAGACCTGTTCCCATTTGATTCTCTCTCCAAATCACTTACCTATTCTCATTCATGGAATGGTAAGACCACATATAAAGAACGCCAAATCCCAACGAAGTTCTTTTTGTCACGTTAACAATCACCTCTGACATATCATCTTTTATGGGATTCATTTCCTAGCTCCCCAGCGAGTTTCTGAGTCCCACTCAGTCTTTAGTCGACTTTTTTGATTGTCACGTTAACAATATACCTCTGACAATTGCTTTACAAATCCCAATGAAGTTCTTTTTGTCACGTTAACAATCACCTCTGACATATGATCTTTTATGGGATTCATTTCCTAGCTCCCCAGCGAGTTTCTGAGTCCCACTCGGACTTTAGTGGACTTTTCTGGTTATCACGTTAACAATATACCTCTGACAATTGCTTTACAAATCCCAACGAAGTTCTTTTTGTCACGTTAAGAATCACCTCTGACATATGATCTTTTATGGGATTCATTTCCTACCTCCCCAGCGAGTTTCTGAGTCCCACTCAATCTTTAGTGGACTTTTTTGGTTGTCACGTTAACAATATACCTCTGACAATTGCTTTTCAAATCCCATGAAGTTCTTTTTGTCACGTTAACAATCACCTCTGACATATAATCTTTTATGGAATTCATTTTTTAGCTCCCCAGCGAGTTTCTAAATCCCACTCAGTCTTTAGTGGACTTTTCTGGTTGTCACGTTAATAATATACCTCTAACAATTGCTTTACAAATCCCAACGAAGTTCTTTTTGTCACGTTAACAATCACCTCTGACATATGATCTTTTATGAGATTCATTTCCTAACTCCCCAGCGAGTTTCAGAGTCCCACTCAGTCTTTAGTGGACTTTTCTGGTTGTCACGTTAACAATATACCTCTGACAATTACTTTACAAATCCCAACGAAGTTCTTTTTGTCTCGTTAACAATCACCTCTGACATATAATCTTTTATGGGATTCATTTCCTAACTCCCCAGCGAGTTTCGGAGTCCCACTCAGTCTTTAGTGGACTTTTCTGGTTGTCACGTTAATAATATACCTCTGACAATTTACAAATCCCAACAAAGTTCTTTTTGTCACGTTAACAATCACCTCTGACATATGATCTTTTATGGGATTCATTTCCTAACTCCCCAGCGAGTTTCTGAGTCCCACTCAGTCTTTATTGGACTTTTCTGGTTGTCACGTTAACAATATACCTCTGACAATTTCTTTCAAATCTTATACAAATTTTGAGCTTGGTGGCTTCTCAATCGGTTACGTCCCTGCGACCTTTGAACTGACAGATAACCAAGTCTCATCTTTTAGTCCAGTAAGGACTATGTTCTCAAATGTGTGACTAACTCTCTCAGCTTATCACCGCTGATTGGATTAGTTATATCATTATTCCGTTTCCTTTTTGAGGACTGCAATACAACTTGAAAGCAGGAATTGAAAATTCAAAACATAAAACAAGTTGGAAATGCAACAGGGGAGTCAAATAAAATCACTTTTTATTGATTCTAAAAGAGGGATACATGAATGCGCAGATTACAAGCTACGAGGGCGCTTCATAGGACTTAATCCGTTCTTCAAGAGTGGCCAGCCTAGTCTTCCTCTCTTCAGCAGCCCTGATAAGTGCCTGCGACCTCAACTTGGCCTCATTAAAGCTCGCTGTCTGGACCAAGCGAGCTTCAATTTCAACCAAAGTGGCCCTCTGTGCTAGCTCCCCGCCGCAAGACTTCGTCATTCTGGGCCTTAAGCTGCTCAAGCCGAGCAATCTCTTCAAGACGCACCGGTTCAGCCTTAGACAAAAGAAGATTAGCCTTCCTGATCATTTTCTTGGTCTTTTCAATTTTATCTTCAGCGTCAAGAAGAGCACTGCTAGAAGGGTCTATGGCATCCCCGAGCTCTACTTTCCTTGTCTCCAAGGATTTCAGGTAAGAAGAAATTGCCTTAGCGGCGAGATGAGCTTCATGCATTTGAGCAACAAGATGAGCAAGCTGCTTGTTAATTGAAGACTCCAGACCTGAATAGCTAAGACGGCGCCATTCGTTAACATTCCTCTCGAGTCTGTCCACCAGAAGCTCCAATGTTCTCCAAAGTCTCAGATGCTGTCAATGCTTCGGGAGAGGTCCACCTTTAAAGCAGAATATGAGGTAGTCGAGCCCTTCAAGATCAAAGCAATGGATTGCTTCAAGCCCTTATAAAAGCTGTTGACTAACTCAGCCACGAATTCGTTCTCGGCCTCAACTACGCCCGGTGAACGAGCAGCTTCTGAAGACAAAGCTTCCACCGGTTTCACTGACATTACTGTGGAAGGAATAGTAGAAGCACTAGCTGGAGTAATGAGAGGGATCGTCGGTGATCTCGGAGGTGTCCTCATTGAAACCAGTACACTATCCACAACCGAAGTAGGGCTAGTGACTATTTCTGGGAGAGCTGGCTTGACCACCAGTGTTGGAGAAGTAGGACTGGTAATCTCCTTCAGCTCCGCGCTGGGCAAGATAGGCGGCACTGACGAAACCAATGGCATTTCACTTACCAAGGTGGATGGAGGTAAGATTGGCTCCATAACCACTATCCCCTCAGCCTCTCCTCCGCCAGTCGACTCAGGACGATAAGTGGGCAGGTCGTGATACAAGACATCCAACTCAGCAGCATCCACCGCGGTCGAAGTACTTGCTTAACCCCTGACCCCTTCACGAAGACTGGCTGGTTCCCTCGAAGTCGATATACCCAAAAGTGGAACACCTATATCGTGACAAGACTTTATTTAAGCAAGGCATAATGAATAGCAGGAGTCAAAAGATTAAATCATTACCAAAGGACGATGTTGCCTCAATCGCCTTGGCAGCAGTTTCTCTCCAAACCTCCTCGATGGCTGCATCAGTCCCCTCAGGCTCCATTGGGAAATCTTTGGCAGAATCAACACGAACGGCTGGCCCACCTTCACTCGTTGAACCCTCTGTGGTCCACCCAAAAGAACTGAAAGCTAGGGACTTCCTTTTGAGGTCCCAACACCTGAAGGACCTACATCGGCCGCATCACCTCCAGATTCTTTCAAGACAGCGAAATAGCTAGCCTCGTCGCCTTCTCTATAAGTGAACAGGGGATCATAATGCTCCCCCTATTCTCCCGCAGCCTCAGCTCTCGAGTCTCTCACCGCCTTGGTTCCTGAGTTATGAAGTAAACAGTGAGCTGTATGGAACACATAAGAAGTGTATTACAAGAACGGAGCTGATCTTACTCGGGTCCGGGATAGCTTTATCAGTGGTCTGCCTAGGAGCCGACAGCTTAATGACTAATGGAGTAGGAGAGGAGGCACTGCAGATGATTCGCCCTCTGCAATGACAGTAGGAGCGTAGCGACAAGGCTTCTTCACTACCCTCTTCCTCGAGATCTGCCTTCCCGCTTTCGCTTGAAGTGGACGTCAGGATCTTCTTCCTCCACTTCTTCCACATCAACATGTTCCATGGGGGCCGTGCCTACCCCACCAGAAGCGGCTGCTGGAGTTTCAGCACCTGTATTCTCTTCAAAGCGGGGACTTCCTGCATCCGACGCTTCGCTATCATCAACAGCAATGAATTCCCTGAGGCCTGGAACGCGGACCCTCTCACCCTCGCTCTTCTCAGTGACCTTCTGCTTCAACCGCTGAGAGATCAACTTCACACCAAAGAAATTAATAGAAAACCCAGTTGGCGTGGAGTTTGAAGTTCTATACCACTGGCAGAATCCCAGGGTCATTAGAAGGTTTGGAGTCCTTAGCGGCATGCACAGTCGCGCCTCAGTACAACCAGCAATGTAGAACCGCCAGGCACGAGCTCCATCAATGAGGCTCCCCATGAAGGCAAGACTGCTGTTTGGATTGCCTACATACAGTTGGTCATACCCAAACTGACGGGCAAACTGACTCGGAACATAGGGCTCCAGGTAACAGGTGTCCCCGCTTCTATACAACAAGTGGGATGGCCGGATGCTAACCAGCCATTCGAAGACTCCCCACTCAATGACGTCTGCCCTTCCCCTACATCCTTGAATTCTTTACCATAGCCTGCATCACGAATGTAGGGAAAGCACCGAAAAAGGCTGTAGATGTCATGATGGCACAGCAGTTTGTGGACCTCAGCCACATAAGTTCGTGACCACGAACACCCCTCGAATCGACGGAGAAGCGCCATTCGAACACCTTCTGGGGGCTCCTCACCGGCTTGGATCATGGAGGGGCAGTGAAGGGCAAGCCATGCCATCAAATAAGTATATGGTAAACCAATTCTGGGTTTGGTCCGTCGCGAGGCAAGATAGTCCCCTTTCCCCGCTTCGTTGTTGGTAGCCTACAGAAAGCCTCCGTTAATGCACGAAGGCCTCTTTGAATACAGCACACCATGGCTGGAAGAAGTCCAAGAGAACGACCATGGACTAGACGAACAGCAGGTAATAAGACAGTGGGATGAATGACATCGCCAGACGAAGATGGCACCACGCATCTCTTCAACCAAACCGTTAAAAAGCCAGCTAGAAGTGCCTTCCGAGACATCAGTCGATGAGCTTGGTGATGAAAACTCCAAAGAATATCACCTTTCTCATAGGTCCCGTCATCTTCTTCCAAAATCAAATCTCCTTGCGAGTACTCTTACATCCTATGAAAGATATCTTCATCTGCGACTCCACAGTGAACTGCTTCGGGAGTACCTTCCAAGTCAGGGAACAAATAATTTTCCCAGCTCTTCAAACTGTATGAAGCTCCCTTATGGCTCCCATGCATACTTGAGCAAATGTAAAGGTGGCACATCAACTCCCGGTAAGTCTCAAACAAGGCGGCTCCTGCTTCTCTAGAAGTGCCAATTCCGTCTCGCACGAGAAATATTCTTCATATGGGAGAGACCCCAAAGGCAGAGCAAAGACTTCCACATCTCGTGCAAAGCCATACCCAATTCACCGACAGGGGTGAAGAAGGTCTCTGTAGCCGGGCAGTACAACTCAAAGATGACATTGTAGGCTGTCTAAAAATCACCAAGACAAGCCACCAAAACGCAAAGATCCAAGATCCAGGCGCAAGGCTAAATGTGACAATCAAGACGCGAAAGCTCAACGCCCACGTCTCCGCATCAAGACGCGAAGCTCAACGCCCGCGTCTCAGCATCAAGGCGCGTTGGCTCAACGCCCGCGTCTCAGCATCAAGGCGCGTTGGCTCAACGCCCGCGTCTCAGCATCAAGGCGCGTCGGCTCAACGCCCGCGTCTCAGCAACAAGGTGCCCCCACCTTGGTTGTAACTACCCCGATTATGGCGCCATCCACCGCCCATGTAGCGGGGAAGTTGGCCCTCATCGTGGAGCACTTTTAGGGGGCACGATCACCCCCTAAAAACCCTATAAATAGTCCCGTCACTATTGAAGAGGGAGGATTTTTGTAGAAGGAAAAAAAGGAGAGATCATCGACAGAGAGAGAGAGAGCTCGACTCTTCAAGCCAGCTTGCTGCGTACAAGTTGCTCTTCGCCTACCTTCTCTTTTAGAGTTTTGGTGGACGGGGCTGAGTTACTCCTTCTACCTGCCAAGGAGAAGATCCCTCGACGGTATTGACGGTCATCTGGTCAACGGAGAACAAGATTCACTCTCCACCGCCACACGAAGAACCCAGCATTAAACAAAGGGGGAATTCAAGATTCAATATTCTCCCTCCCTTGTAACCGGAAGATTAGCCTGTTGTACCTTTTCATCTGATTCAAGGAAAAGTTGCTCCAGTCCGCTCATCGACAGTCTTCCGCGTCCAACAAGAGATGGCGACTCCGCTGGGGAACACGTTTGTCACTGACGAACAAGCCGTGGCGCAGGATGATCTCCTCCGTAGGGGGAAAATGGTCGAGACACTTGTTGTGGAGTTCGACCAGGCGAAGTATGAAGAGTTTCTCTCTTCTGGCTCCAAGAGCCCAAAGACCCGCGTCTGTCGCAGGGTCTCGGCGGGGAATGGCCCCGAAGCCCGACCTGAAGCTCTCTTGGGCGCCGCTGCTGTTGCCCACTGTGCCCAACAAAGTTCACGCGACAACGCCTCTCAGAAGGCCCGCGCGATCCCAAGCACAGTTGCTGTTGCGACCAACTCCGGCGCACAGAAAACCCGTGTCAACGTCTCTCAGGAGACCCGCGTGGTTAAACTCCCTGATGTTCAACATCAGGATGTTGTTGGTTTCTCTCCACCTCCTCGACGCAACCGGAATGCTGAGCGTCGACAGAGGAGACGTGCGCGTCAACTGCAAGTTGGAACCGTTGGTTGTCCAACTGAAGCTGGACGCAACGTACAGTCTCGCGCCTTGCCCGCGTCACGTCCAGTACGTGAAATCCGCGTTTGGCGGCCCAAGCGCGCAACTCCTCAAGTTGAGTCCTCTGAGGACCAACTTACCAAACGCCAGAATGAAGCTTCTGCGTCTCGTCAAACGCAGGAAGCACGCACCCAGAGACGAGGCGCCCTGCAGCCCATTCTCTCTCACGCGGCTCAGCCCGGACGCACCAGGCAGCAACGCGATACTCGCGTCTCATCTCAACAGAGACGCCAGACGCGCGTTCCACAGTCACGACGCGGAAACCGCGTCCCTGAAGTCTGCGTCCATTCTGCACAGCACATGGATGCCTCCCGTCTTCGACGTTGTGAGGCTAGTCTCTTTGATCCCTCTTCCATGGATTTGAGGGATTATCTGACAAAGAAAAGAAGTGCCCACCAGGTCACTTCATCTTGCTGCTGCCAACGGCTTATCTCCATGCTTGCGGAGTGCCGTTGCGGGTCGAGTGTGCACCAGCAGTCCTTAGCTGGACAACTGACCTCGATTCCCCCGTCAGCCAAAAGAAGGCGCTCCCATAGAAGGAGAGTCTTCTCTGACATTGAATACCCGGAGCTTACTGCGAACATGACAAGCAGGAGCAAGGGGAAACAACTTGCAGTCAGCTCAGACGAGTCCGAGTCTGACTCTGAACCGGAAGGGGTGTATCGACACACTCGCACCCGGACGGGGGCCATTCCCCCAATTGACTATAATGCCTTAGCCCACGGCATTAGAGCGAATGATTCCCACTCCGCCGTAGTGGAATCAGGGGCTTCGAACTCTTCCGTCGAGAAGGAGACCTCTGCCTACATGACAGGCACTCCTGAGGAGACGGCAAGACGTATAGAGCAGGTCCAGAAAGCACAAATGGACATGATTATTTCTCAGCAGGCGTCGATTGACTCCCTCAAGCAGGCGATTGCACAACTGCTGGAAGACAGGAGGAAATCTCCTCCTAGGAGGTCAAGGGCAAAGGGAGAAAGGGAGAAAGCTCATCTTCCGAACCTTCTGAGGAGGCGCGACGATCTACTTCAAATCGTCCAAATCTTCGTCGCACGACCCAGAAAAGGCTCATACTAAAAGAATGAGTCAACTGGAGCAACGCCTCAATGCCCTTGCCAGTCGCAAAGACCTCCAAGAAGTTGGAGTGGTCCGGCCCTATCCAGCTGATTGGGATCTAGTCCCGTACCCTCCTAAGTTCAAGGCTCCAACCCTCCAAGCCTTCGATGGGAAGGGGTCCCCTAATCAGCACATCTACTACTTCAAATCCCAAACCGGAATGTAGTAGATAATGACGCCATCCTGGCGCGACTATTCATCGGCACCCTGAAAGGGTTGGCCTTTGAGTGGTTCATGAAACTCCCGGAAGGTTCTATCAAGAACTGGGGCGACTTGGAGAAGCTGTTCTTAACACGCTTCTTTGAAGATGACTCCGAGGTCACAATGCCCACCCTGTTAGCCACGAGACAGCGAAAGGGAGAGTCCGTCAAATCTTTCGTGGAAAGATTTCGGAACGTGGCACTCCGGTGTCCAAGCGGTATGACCCAGGCCACCCTGGTGGAAACGTGCCGCCACAACCTCCAAACCTCACTCCTTGCTCAAATAGGAGTTGCTGAAAGCCGCACCTGGAAACAATTAGTCCAACAAGGTGAACAGGCTGAGGAGATTGTTGCCCGCGTCAGGGCAGAAGAAGGCAAGCCTAGGCCGGAAAGGTCGACTAGGCGAGCGCCAGACACCTCCCTCCAAACAAAGCGGAAGGATAATTTGGCAACAGAGACCAAATCTCCCGCCAAACCTCAAACAGGCAAGGCGAGTGGCTCTTCAAGCCAACCCCGCGCCAACAAGCAGTATTCCTTCAAGGAGGAACATGTCGATTCGCTCTTCAAGCTACTCAACAAGAGCAATCGACTGAAGCTCCCTGAAATTAGGCGCCCGGAGGAAGTCGGCAAGACCGACAATCCCAACTACTGCATGTACCACAGGATGTTGGGACACCCTACCAAAAGCTGCTACGTCTTCAAGGACATCCTTCAGGCTTTGATTGACGCGGAGGTGCTAAAGCTCCGACCAGAACAGAAGAAGGTCACGGCTAATGTGACGTCGGTTCTCCAGTTCGGGAGACAACCTCCAACGCCTGCGGGGTAACTCCTATTCCAAGGGGAGAATTAAGAGTGGTCAACACAGACCCTCACCAGCAGCAGGAGAAGGGCTTGGTACCCGTCCCTACGCCTCAAGGGGAAATTATGTGGGTCCACCCCGACCTAGTGGACAACCAGCAGTGGACTACTGTAACCAACAGGAAGTCCAAAGGCAAGGCAAAAGCTTCGTCCTGCCATGTGGTATGTGCTTCCTCCCGAGAAGCAGAGGATGATGTTCCCTCACTGACTGATTCAGAAGAGGAAACCATAGTCTTGGCCGCAGAGCCCAACCAACCAATGACGGGGACTCGTTCAGGACAGCCCTACTTGAAGCAGTACGGCGAAGTGGCGGCAAACCCTCCACAACCGGCTGCAGAGCCAACTAGGCCCTCCACGAAGCCACCTGTGGAGAAGCAGAAGGAGACTCGATTCTCTCGAGCCCTTCAAAGAGGCATCGCGGAAGGGTCTTCGGCACCTTACCGCTTTGATGTCCTGGCTCAGCTGGCCAATATACCGGCACGCATTACCTTGTATGAACTTCTTAGACTATCAAAGTCGACCAGGGAAGCTCTGCAAGAAGCTCTGGCAAATGCTGAGGTCTTCATGACCCAGGTGCCGAAGGAAGAAGATGTAGAGGATTGCCTCCACACCTCCCAGAATACCCCCTGCATCACCTTCACGGCAGATGATATGCAGGTCAAAGGGAAGCATGATCGACCCCTGTACTTCACAGGTTATATCGGATCATCTGAGGTGAACCGCATTCAGGTAGATCCAGGGTCCGCATTGAGCATCATGCCTCGCCGAGTCATGCAACACCTCGGCATCCCTACTCACCGTCTGAGCCCTACACAGACGACCATCTACGGGTTCAATGCCAATGGCACCCGTCCGATGGGGAAAATCAAGCTCAAGTGCCAGATTGGGAGCCTCAAGTCGGAGGTGACGTGCTACGTCATCGATGCCGACACTTCCTACAATCTGCTGCTGGGACGACCATGGATTCACCGCAACTCCATCGTTCCCTCCACTCTTCACCAAGTCATGAAATACATTGACGCGAGTGGGAAGGTGCAAACATTGGTTGCCGAAAGGTATCCGTTTAAGGGGGTCGAAAATTATTTCACGGACTCCCTCCTATATCAGGATCCGGTGGATGAAACCCCGCAACTGGAGGTGCCAGACTCTGGTAATGAGGCTGACACTGAGACCGAGTAAGAAGAGTGCTTGTGGAAGTTGGAACCACTTGTAAAGAGCACTAATAAGCTCGATGTTGATAATACCACCGACGATGCAGGCGGCTGGTATATTAATGAGAATTTAGACTTTGAGTACTTTTCTGCGTGTGCATCCGATTCAATACCATCGGATACTAGTACCGACGTAGACGATGACATCTGGTCGGCAATGGATGCTTTGACATCATTGCATGTACCAGTAAAATCATCTTTCGGGACATACCAGGATAATGGTGATGCGCAGGAATCTATATTCATGGTTCCGACAAGACGAAAAGGCCAAAAACCAATCCTGTTTGGGCGAATGACGACTGAACCAACGCCCCGCGAAGAATCAGAAAGTGAGGAGGAATCCCCTCAGCTCAGTCATTATGAACAAAAAACGCTCAAAATGATGAAGTGCATGGGGTATGACCTAACCAACAGACCCGGGTTGAACTTCGGCAAAGGAAGAAGAACGCTACTTCGATCCTTTGTGCCGAAAGGGAAGGCCCCCGATTATTATCATCGGACGCGCAGGGGGTTGGGCTATGTATCAACTCCGGTCCCATCAGCCTCCGATTCTCAAGAATCGTCGAGCAACGATTACTCTTCAGACACATCATCTTGGGAGTCAGATGTCAGTGTCGGCAACATCTTCAAGGAACTTTCAGTGAACATGGTTTCGACAAGCCACCTGGAAGATGGAAATGAAGAAATGATCCAATCTGATACAGATCCTTGGATCAAACATTTAAATGCTCTTTGGGATACCCGCTTTGAACAGCGTGAGCCACCCACAGAAGACAAGGTTGTTCAGATCAACCTAGGAGATGAGGCTAACCCTAAGCCCATCTTCATAAGTGACGGCCTGTCACCTTCAGAGAAGAAGGATCTAATATCTCTTGTACAAGAGTATATAGACGTCTTCGCCTGGAATTATGAGGACATGCCAGGACTTGATCCTCAAGTGGCCATGCACCGCCTCAACATCAATCCGGACGTAAAACCTGTCAAACAACAGCAGCGACGGTTTCGCCCAGAAATAATGGAGGCAATTCAATCAGAAGTCAGAAAGCTCATTGATTCTGGCTTCATCAGAGAAGAACAGCATCCCGACTGGGTGGCCAACATCGTCCCCGTTTCCAAGAAGAACGGGAAGATCAGGATCTGCATCGACTTCCGTGATCTAAACGAGGCCTGCCCCAAGGACGAATTCCCATTGCCAATCACAGATGTCATGATTGACAATACTTGTGGATTCGAACGAATGTCCTTCATGGACGGATTCTCAGGATACAACCAAATCAAAATGTATCCTGATGATGAAAAGCACACCTCCTTCAGGACACCCCTAGGAGTGTATTGCTACACCGTCATGCCCTTCGGACTGAAGAATGCAGGGGCAACATATCAAAGGGCCATGAATGCCATTTTCCATCAACAAATACGCAAAACGGTGGAATGTTATGTTGATGACATCGCGGTAAAAAGCCGCGCTAAAGGCGATCACGTAGCAGACCTGAAGGTGGTCTTCGACATCATGCGGGCTCATCAATTGAAGATGAATCCCACCAAGTCCTTCCTGGGGGTAGCCAGTGGCAAATTCCTAGGATTTGTTGTGACTTCCACAGGAATCCATTTGGACCCGGAAAAGATCCGCGCTATCCAGGAGATGCAACCCCCGAAAAGCCTCAAGGAGCTCAGGGGATTACAAGGACGGTTGGCGTACATCCGCAGGTTCATCTCAAACCTTTCCGGAAGATGCCAACCCTTCGCTAAGCTGATGAAGAAGGGTGTCTCATTCATTTGGGATGACGCTTGCCAACAAGCGTTCGAGGAAATCAAGCAATACCTCACCCAACCACCAGTCCTTGCAGCTCCAGTATCCGGAAAGCCGTTTCTGGTGTACGTCCGAGCGATGGATCATTCTTTGGGAGCTCTACTAGCTCAGAATGACGATCAGGGACGTGAGCAAGCAATCTACTATCTAAGTAGAACAATGATCGGAGCCGAACATCGGTATAACCCGATCGAGAAGGAATGTTTGGCACTGGTGTTCGCTATCCAGAAAATGCGACACTATCTGGTAGGCCAAACTATAAATGTCATATCAAAAGTCAACCCTCTGAGGTTACTTATGACTAAACCTTCATCGCTAAATGGCCGACTGGCAAAATGGGCCATATTGCTATCACAATATGAGATGCATTTTCTGCCACGAAAGGCTATTAAGGGACAAGCGGTGGCGGACTTCTTAGCTGAACACCCAGATCCGAGGGCAGTCAAACTCTACGAGGATCTCCCAGATGAAGTTGCCGAAGTCTACCTGACTCAGACATCGTTCGAAAGTCAAGTATGGCAACTTTTCTTTGACGGTGCATCAAGAACAAGCCCGAAGGGACACATGGTAGCGGGGGTAGGAGTGATACTCGTCTCCCCACAAAATTATGTGATTCCCCGAGCTGTCTCACTGACCGAGCCTTGTTCCAATAATGTGGCGGAATACAACGCTCTTTTGATTGGGATGCAATTCGCCGATGAGATTGGCGTTAAAAATCTCGAGGCATACGGTGACTCTAAACTCATCGTCAGCTAAGTTCGCGGGGAGTACGAAGTCAGACATGAAGACTTGGTACCCTATTACAATGCAACTGTCCGCATGGCCGAGGGATTTACAAGCTTCTACATCGACCATGTACCACGCAGGCAAAATGCGCACGCCGATGCACTCGCATCCCTGGCTGCCTCCTTAGCTCTTCCAGCTGGAGCAATGGAGAAGATATTCGTCTACAGCCACGACCTGTATTGCCCGAGAAATGCTCTTGAGGATTATCAGGAGTCAACGAGAGGTCGTCACCGCGAAGAAGCACTTGAAGCGTCAACCGGTCCAGAGCCTAGAGACTGGCGGTTCCCCTACATTGATTTCGTCTTGTATGGCATCCTGCCTGAGGACGCCAAAGAAGCGGCTGTCATTCGAAGGAAAGCCCCCAAATTCTATTATAATGCGATTACGCGAACATTGTATCGTCGATCGCATGACGGGATCTTACTCCGGTGCCTCTCACCAAACGAAGCACAAGAAGTATTGAAAGAGGCCCACGACGGTATGTGTGGAGCCCATCAACCTGGCCCAAAACTGGCACATCGACTCCAAAGATTGGGTTACTATTGGCCTAAGATGATTGCCGATGCCGTCACTTATGCCAAGAAATGTCACGCCTGCCAAGTGCATGGCGACTTTATCCATCAAGCGCCAGGCTATCTCCACTCTACGGCCTCTACCTGGCCATTCGAAATGTGGGGCATGGAGTGGTTGGTCCTATCAGTCCGCCATCATCAAAAGGACATCGGTTCATTCTGGCGATAACCGATTACTTCTCCAAATGGGCTGAAGCCATCCCTTTGAAGGAGGTCAAGTCGTCGAACGTGATCAAGTTCGTGAAACATCACGTTATTTACCGTTTCGGCGTACCTCGGCGAATTGTCCATGACAATGGACCCCAGTTCATCAGCCAGGCTTTCCAGAGATTCTGCGCTAAGTTCAGAATCCAGAGTGTGTCCTCAACGGCATACTATCCTGCCGCCAATGGCCTCGCAGAAGCTTTCAACAAGACTATTGGCAAGCTTCTCAAAAAGTTCGTCTCGAAAAGTCAACGAGACTGGGACGACAAGTTGGGTGAATGCTTATGGGCTTACCGCACAACTGTGCGAACCCCGACTAAGGCCACGCCGTTTTCCTTGATATACGGATGTGAAGCCGTGCTTCCCCTAGAGATCCAAATTCCATCTCTACGCGTCGCCTTGACAGCGGAGATGACGACAGAGGAGAAGCATCGACAGCGACTCCAAGAACTGGAGGCCTTAGACGACAAGCGTCTGCAAGCCCAACAGCAAATCGAGCTCTACTAGGCTCGAATCACCAGAGCCTTCAACAAGAAAGTTAAAGTGCGAACTTTCAAGAAAGGCGACCTAGTCTTAGCCGTCAGAAGACCCATGGTAATGACGCACAAGACAAAAGGAAAATTCCAACCCAAATGGGAAGGACCATTTGTAGTAGAGTCAGTCTACTCAAATGGATCATATCGTCTCATAACCTCGAATGGCGATACACTCATGATGCCTATTAACGGCAGGTTCCTGAAGAAGTACTATCCCTAGATGGTATCCTTCCGTCGATCAAGTTAAAAGTACACCTCTGATCAAAACATCCGACGCCTCCGACGGCTAAGGATAGAGGAAAATGTTGGCTTTTAAGCCCAACATAAGTCTTCGACAACTCATCATGCTGAGGGGAATAGCATGGCTAGCCCAACTCAAACGGTAGTTGGTAAAGGCACCTCAAACCCGTTGACAGCTGAGGATTTGCTAAAAATCCTAAGGGACATGTTCCCATTTGATCCGACGCCTCCGACGGCTAAGGATAGAGGAAAATGTTGGCTTTTAAGCCCAACATCAGTCTTCGACAACTCATCATGCTGAGGGGAATAGCATGGCTAGCCCAACTCAAACGGTAGTTGGTAAAGGCGCCTCAAATCCGTTGATAGCTGAGGGTTTGCTAAAAATCCTAAGTGGACTTGGCTCCACTCTTTCCACCAAAATCCCCTACCAATTCTCATCCACAGAATGGTAGGTCTACAAAATACACCATTACTAAGTTAACACTACACCTCTGGTAATGGAAACTTTTTAATATTCCTTGTCGAGTACAAATTTTGCTTGTCAACTCTACACGGAGTACCAAATTTTCAAATTTGCCAAGTTAACACTACACCTCTGGCACTTCAAATTTTCACTTGTCAATTCTCACCAATAGAATGACAGGTCCTCAAAATTGCTCTTATCATGAGTCAATCTTTGTCAAGTTAACATCACACCTCTGACAAATTGCTGTTAAAGTTTAACACCACACCTCTAAACAGTAATCAAGTTTCTGCCAGGTTTAATATTACACCTCTGACAGTCATTCTTCTTCAGACTTCCATATCGAAGCTGAAATGGATGATGCTAAGTTAACACCACACCTCTAGCATCCAAGTCATTGCTAAGTTCAACAATACACCTATAGCCATGACTTTCCCTCGGACTTCCTTATCCAAGCCGAGATGACCAATGCTAAGTTCAACATTACACCTCTAGCATTCCCTCATTGTCAAGTTAAACATTACACCTATGACAGTGACACTTCTGAGTTAAGTTAATATCACACCTCTGACTCACATCCTTGTCAAGTTAATATTACACTTCTGACAAGACCACTTCCAACCCGTTAAGTTAATATCACACCTCTGACGGTAACAAACTTTCCTAGATTCCCCACGAGTCTAGTCCCACTTGTTATTCTCTTCAGCAGAATAACAAGTCTACCTAAAAACATTGTTAGGTTAATACTACACCATCAACAGTGTTCCCCTCAAATCCCCAGTTGAGCTCAATCAAGTTAATCCCAAACACTTGATAAAAGTTCACCCTCCCTGGGGGTACCAATTCTACTTGTCGCTTTCTCTTATAAAGTGGCAGGTCCATCAAAAATTATTTCATCTCTGTCAAGTTAATATTACACCTCTGACAGTATTGTGAGAGTTCCTGAAATAGGATCTTTCCTTCCAAAGTTTGACTTGTTGAGATTATCATCATAATTTTGACAAAGTCAGAGATTCTTTGCTTCTATAGGTCTAAGACAAAAAGTTCAAGACAAGGAAAGAGGCAAAAGAAAAGTGTCGCTTTTATTTATTTCCAAACATATGAAAGTGATACAAAACGCTCTCTTATACAATAAGATTGAGTGTTACAATTAAGGAGTACAAAGAAGTCCCTCTCTCTCTCTTAGAGGTTGCACTCACTCCTCATAAGCCGCGTCTGATTCCAAGTGCGCGATGTTTCGTGGCTACAATAGAAGCTGGTTACACCACGATGCATGATGTAAACATCGAAAGCGCCCTAGCTGACTAAGCTAAGAGCAATAGTGTTCTTGAGGTCCGGTGGCAGCAGAAAGTCCTGCAACCCTTCGTTCATGAACATCTCTTCCCCCAGCAGACCATCCAGCAGACATGACGAGTCCTTGATGTGACTTCTGGAGTGGGAGAGGAAGAGGATCTTGTCCGCCACCGCAACCGCCGGAACCCTCATCGCCGTCATGCATAGCCTGACCATCTCTTGCCAGCAGGCATGAATGGCGAAGCAGATCAGAAGAGACCTTGGCGAGGGTTGGGTCCTCGTCAGAGATGTAATATACTCTCTTATAGGTGACGAGGACCATAATATACTCTCTTATAGGTGAACATCGAACAAGTTCGCCGGCCAAAGCATCCTTCCAGGGGCCCAGCAAACCAGCAAGTCTACCTGCAAGGAATGAAACAAAAGGAATCAGAACAATCTGCAACTTAGCATGCTGCAACAGAGAAAAACTAAGTCACAAATGCAGACTGCAGACGCGAGAATGATCCACGCAGTCAGCCAAGCAGACGCGGGAATGATCCACGCAGTCAGCCAAGCAGACGCGGGAATGATCCACGCAGTCAGCCAAGCAGACGCGGGAATGACCCGCGCGGTGAGCCAAACTGCTGCGTCAGCAGAGACAAACGCGAATCAAAACGCGGTCTCATTCTACGCCCAAGTCGAAAGCACAGACGCCTAAAAGGCACAGACGCCGAAAGTTGCCATCTCCTTGTTGAGTGAACAAGAGTTGCAAGACTCGGGTCTGAAACCTTTTTGGGAATTCGTCCAAGGCAGTGGCTATAAAACGCGCTAAGGCAATAGCCATAAAACGCGCCAAGACAGTGGCTTTGAAACGCAAGCTTTGTGAACGAAGCCAGCGCCAAGTGCCAAAGACCCCTGCACTCGCGTCCAGAGAAGTTTAAATCTGTGGCGCAAATTCCAGAAGGAATGCACCAACACAGACTTCGTGAGGGGGTCCAGATAATGGTGATGCCAAGGTGCAGGCCGTGGTAGATTAAAATATCATGGCTAATTGGGACGGCGTACCAACAGAGGCCTCTACCAAGAGTCGGGCTCTCTGCATCCAAACGCGGACGTGCAAGATGATCAGAGAGACACTCTGCCCCGAAGAGACCAAACAGGAGCATACAAGCCCTAGGTCATCTTCATCCACAGAGCCATCCTCATCCATGGAGACAATACTCTGAAGAAGATGAAGGTTCTCAGAGCGCTCGCTCTCAAAAAGAAAACAGTCCAAAGATTGGATTGAAGGAAGAGGGTTAGCCCTATTTATAGGCAGACCCTAATAACTGCTACTAATGGTGCATCAATCAGAACCGTCGCGCACGACTGTCAAAGCCCAATGGAGGACTGACGCGTGGAGCGTCGCTTTGGGAACCGTCGCAGACACCGGTTTCCAACCGCCAGCGCCGGTTTTGCATTAAAGAGCGTTAAAACGCCCAAGTCAAATAAAAATTGACGCGTGGACAACCGCCTTGGAAAACAACGGATGACCCGGTTTCCCAAACGTCGGTGAAGACTTGACGTCCAATCGTCAGTGAAGACTTGACGGTCAAAGATCCCACAAAATCTTTAAGTCAGGCTGCATCAAACGCAGACAGCAAAGTCGCGTCCGGCTGCATTAAACGCAGATGGGAAAGCCGCGTCTAAGAATCCGCGTCACCGTTCTCAAATTAAAAGGCATTCACCCGCGCTTTAAAGGAGCGTCTACGTGACTCAAAATCGCGCCCTTTCAGCAAACAATGCTGCGTCCCTCGCGTCTGCCCTATCTGCGTCTTACTCAGCGAGACCAATTCGAGGATCACTCTGTGATTGACGCTGCGTCTCATCAAAAGGACTTAGTGAAAGTTAAGTTCCTATGGAATGATGACCGCGTCTCACCCTGTGATTGACGCCGCGTCTCAGCAAAAGGACTTAGTTCTATCTAAGCTCCTACGGAATGCTGACCGCGTTTCACTCTGTGGATCAGTGCCGCGTCTCATCAGGAAGCCGCGTCTCATTGAAAGAACTTAATCTCGCCTAAGTTCAATCTTCACAACCAGTGATCAAGAAGTTGGATTCATCCACAGCTAAACAAAGAAGATGGAACAAAAAAATGTCCTTTTTATATCAAAAGTGGATACAAACACTCTGATAAACAGAGTGTCCTTTTCTTTACAAAAAAAAAAAGAAAAGAAGGCTAAATGTCCTGGCTCGCCAAGGAACGGATTCGCTCCCTGAGATGATGCATCTTGATCTGACGCGCCTTCTCAGCCTCCATCATGGCTTGGACCCGCAGCTCCTCTTCAGATAGGAAGGGTTTTGCAGCCAGCTGCGCTCGCAGAGACTCCACCCTGGAAGAATGTAGAGACAGACTCTCTTCAGCTCGCGCCTTAGCAGTCTGTTGCTCCGCAAGCTCCTCTTTGATGGCAACAAGCTTCTTCTCATTGATCGCAAGCACAGCTTCTGCCTTGGCAATGGTGTCCCGGGCCTTGGCAATGGTGTCCCGAGCACTGATGATGACGTGCTCCGTGCTCTGCATGACAATCTCGGATTCCCTTGAATCGTCAGTTAGTTTCTGACATTCAGCCTGGGAACATTCGAGGCTGCGGATCTCTGCATCTATTTGTGCCTCTGCCTCCTGTCGCTCTCGTTCTTGAGCAGCTAAGAGCCGGGCTAGAGTGGCCTGGGCCTCACCAGAAGAGCTGGCATTTTCCAAAGACTTCAGCTCGTGTAGGTCGTCTCCCAGTTGCTCCACCACCCGCAGACACGCCTGGGCAAGTGAGGGGCCTCCGGTTAACTCGACGTTCTCGGTCAGATTTCTGAGAAGCGTCCGGGCAAAATTGAAGGAGCTGCTTCCACGTAAGATGAGATCAATACATGATCCCATCGAAGCAAAGAATTGTTGCACCATCTGGCGTGCCAGTTCCCCCATATTGTCACCACCTGGGAAGCTTCCCGACCCCTTTTCTGTCACGATGCAAGCCGGCTCTTTTTGCGCAAGAGTCGTGCTGACCGTCGATACATCAAGAGCGAGACCGACCACTGGCGCTTCCGGGGTGTTATCTTTACAGGAACCTCCACAGCTAATGATGGCGCAACCTCTTCAGAAGCTTCAGCCGAGACCTGAGATGCGTGGCCTTCTGGAAAGGTACCGACCGTCGGACTCTCCATTTGAGCCCCCTCAGTTCTCTCTGCAAGTTATTGTGACATTAGCCACAAAGGAGAAAAGCGAAACATTTAATATATCAGAACTTCCTTACCATCTGGGAGGTCCAGAGACGCCGAATCCTTGGGCAAGTCCTGCGGAGTGGAAGTCTCCCTAGCTCCAATGGTAACCCCTTCACCCGGCAGAGTGGGTTCTTCCCCGCCTTAGGGGTTGCCTCCTCTTCCGGCAAAGGAGAAGCCCCCCCGGCATCAGTAGTTGCCCCCGCTGGAGTTATCTCGGCAACTAAAGCCGTAACCCCTTCTGGCTGGGTCAACTCTTGTACCATCTCCTCGATCTGCGAGGAGGATGCGGCTTCGACGTTCTCAGCCAATCCTGCAACATAAAAGGGAGAATGTTAAGGTCTCTTCTTCAAAATTAAAAAGGAAATTAGGTCAAAAGGTGAAAAGAGTACCTCCAACAAAACAACCGCCGGCTGCGATACCGTTGATGGCTCACCCCCGTATATTTCTTCCTCCGAGATATGGGAGAACTTTTCGGATCAGGAAAAGTGGGTTCATCACCATAATCAACATCGTCTTCAAACTCGCTTTCCCCTGAGAGTGAGGAAGACGATAGCGCCTCACGCGAGACTCCTGCAGCCGGAGCCTTGCCACCAACTACCCCAGTGGTAGGGCTGGGGTCAGCCATCCGAGGACTGGAAATGAAGACAGACGGAGACCCGGGCTGTTGAGCTGAGGAAGACTCGGGCTGAGCCGACACCCCCGGAATATTGACATCTCCTCCGCTCATTATATCAACCTCTAGCTGCTCATCCTCGTCAGTGGCGGCGGATCGATCAACGAGCTCCCCTTCCTCCGCAGACCCGTGGCCTCTGCTAAGCGACCTAGGGGGACGGACTAAAGGAATGTCCTCTTCAGCTATGTCTTCCTCCCTCAGTGCCTCAACGACAGCAGGGATCTCTTCAGATCTAGAGACTTCGGTTGTCAAGTCCCTTCGAACCTTCTTCGGAGCGGGTTCAGCAGTGGGAGTAGAGCCTTGACGACGCTTGCTCACCGCCTGTCGAGACTTAGTTGCTTGCGGCTCTGCCCTAGTCGCTTGTGGCTCCGCCCTTGGTGGTCGTGGCTCCATGGCTCGTGGCTCTCTTCTTATTCTTCGCCCGACCTCCTTTTGGGCCTTCAGGTACTGTTCTACGAGTTTCGTCGGCTTACTAGAATCCGTCCTTGCCTCGAGACTTGCATTGATGCTCTCGATGCATGAAGACGCCGGAAAAAAGTCTGGTGTTTGGATGGCCTGGGAGTACCAAGTGCAGAAGCTGAAGCTCGTACGGCACTTGGGCCCTTCGAGAGGTAGACGGAAAGTTACTCCCGTCCCTCCAGCCACACTATAGTACCAGGCCCGAGCACCCTCGAACAGGTTCCCTTCGAAGGCGAGTCGAGCATTGGGGTTCCCGACATAGAGCTGATCATAGCCGAACTGTCGAGCGAAGCGATTCGGCATGTACGGCTCAATGGTGCATGACGTCCCTTGTCGGAAAAGCACATATCCGGGCCGGATATTGAGCAACCACCAGAAGGCTCCCGCGGATAACCTCGTGAAGTCATCTGGGCCAACAGAATCAACAAGTAGATCCCCGAGATGCACCAGGGATCTGGGGGAGGCAGCGATTGAGCTGGTAGTTCGCAGGGTCGGAAAGGCACTTCCGGACGTAATATATATAAGGATCACGCCATTTCGAACCCTCCAACCGCTGTACAAAAGGGACAGAACTCTCCCTCCAACGCACCGCCGTCATCAAGGAAGGGCAATGCATCACGTACCAAGCCATGAGGTACGTGTAAGGCAGCTCGACACGAGGGTTGGGACGCTTCACCGTCTGACTCCCCTCTGAGTCAACATACGGCTTTCCCTCGGAGTCTGCAGTTTTCGGTGGCTCGCAGAAACTCTTAGTGAGCGCCCGCAGCCCGCTCTGAATACCAGCCGCCACGGCCGGGAGAAGGGCTATGGGGTTGCCATGAGCCAGGAGCACCGCCGGGTACACCACGTCAGCAACAATGACTTCATGTGGCAGCGTGGGCACCACACAGCGCTTCAGCCACAGCATCAGAAAGCCCGCCAACAGCGCCCGATCGGAGATAGGGGTCCGGGCTTGATGGTGAAAGCTCTCAAAAACCAAGTCAGGGTCGAAACCGTCCTCATTCGACTCCGTGGTGTAGAAACTGTCAGGAGCCTGGTCGATCCTGTCTTCAATCTCCCTGTCGGAGCTGGGAGCCAATCAGGTTATCAGATGGTCTTTGGTGTTGACGTTGTTGAACAAGTAACTGGCCCAAGACAGTTGCTTGACTCCCTGCGACCGCCATTTGGTTATTTGGCCGCAAATGTGGAAGTGACATAGCACTTCCCAGTAGGTCTCATATATGAGGGGAAACTCCTCCTTCAAATAGTGAAGCTCCACCGTGGTCGGGACATATTCCTCATAGGGAATGTCCCCTGTCGACAGCCCCGAGACCTCATGCAGCTCGTGCAGAGCAAGGCCCATCTCCCCGACCGGAGTGAAGAACGTCCCCGTCAAAGAATTATAACGCTCTAGAATCCCGAAGAAGTTCTGAGAGCTTTGAGGGATCCCCCACTGCACGGCTCTGACCGCTGGGTACAGTCCCACACGCTTTAGCAGATCCCCGAGCTCGGTGAGGACAAAGCCGACCATCCTGCCCCACCAATAGTTCTCCGTGGAACGGACCCACCCCGGTGCACGGAACCCAACGGGATAATCACCCTCCGCTTCCATGAATGCGTTGAGGAAGGTAGTACCAAGTTGTGGTATCTCCCCAGCCGGAACATCAGATTTGCGCGACCCAGGGAAAAGGCCGATAACTGACCTGTCATGGCTATCATGACGGTACACTTTGTGGGAGCCCAAATCACCGAGAGTAATCTCAGGGACATATCGAGAGAGGTCCCATTCCATCTTCCGAGGGACGGACATGTGCTGGAAGTAGGACAGCGGGAACATCCTCTCCATGTTCGGAAGAAAGAATCTTCCACCCCTTATTTGACGGAGCCATTTGTAAGTCCCGTCATATACGCGATAGCCGCCATCGTGGATACGATCTCCGAAGAAGAAGGCAGGCTTCTCCAGTTTGATGCCAGCATCCGTTGCAAATGCTGCATCAGTCATAAGCACCCGAAGAGTCCTCATGTCAACATTTGAGAGCCTCTCCCCACGAGCCTGCGACTTGTCAGCTGTCACAGGAACAGTCCTTTGTAACACAAAGGTCAAGTCCCGGTCAGCACCCCCTACATGTCCAAAGTGGCGCTTCTTGGCGAGTGAAGTAGCAGGGCGTGGCGCTGCAAAAAGAAAAGGACACTTAGTTAGATACTCTATCAAAAGCAAGGAAAAAATGCTAAGTGTTCATAATCCGAACGCAGAAGAGACACTGGACGCACGAATTATCAAATCCGCGTCCAGACCTGCGCATCCACGCAGAAGAGACACTGGACGCAGGAATTATCAAATCCGCGTCCAGACCTGCGCATCCACGCAGAAGAGGCACTGGACGCAGGAATTATCAAATCCGCGTCCAGACCTACGGGATCGGCGTCTCCACAACATTCTCCTTGATGTCACTTCTGAGGTGCGAAAAGAAGGGAGTTATCCACCTTAACCCTTCCACCACCATAATCGCCAGAAGTTAAGGAGGGTAACTCCCTTCCTTTCACATCCCCAGATGTCAAAGTGCTTGGACTCGGGTGCCAGATTCATCAAAATCAACAGCTGATGAAACAGAACGCAAGGATCAAATCCGCGTTCTGTAAACTAAGTCCGCGTCTGAACCCTTCACAATTAGAAAATATTCTAAGTGAAGAATCTGAAGCGCAGGACCCAATGGCGCGAGGGTCCAAACCCGCGTCATGGTTATCAACCCAAAGACTGCGTCTGGGAATCAAACACAATTTGAATTCGTGTGTTAAGGGTTCTTACAGGTTCTTTGAACTTCCTTTAATGGCGACCTAAAAGGCATTTACCTTGGAGACCTGGGAGAACAACATCCTGCGCAGAGGAGGAGCTGCCCCTCCGGGCCTCGGCGACGGTCGCCTTTGAAGAAGAAGCAATCGGCTTGGTCTTGGGAGCCATGGCTAATTCGATCCAAGGTTCAAGAAGATGAACTGAAGAGGAAGTTCTCTTTCTTAATCTTATCAACGAGTGCGTTCGGAGAAGAAGAGGAATCCTCCCAACTGTGGCCTTTTATAGGCACAAGGATTCGCGAAGATACGCGGCGTATGGCTCGATGAATTCCGCGGCGAATCTCTGTTCGACGCGTGGAACAAAATCACTTTAACGCACAGAGAAGATCATGCGCCACAACTCTACACGAACCGTCGCTCGACACGTGGCACGGATCATTTAATGCGCCAGGAAATCCGCGCGCCAAAAGGCGAAATCCCTTCGGTTCCCCAGGCCAACTGGCAGAGCAATCATGACGTGGCACGCACCCGACGGCCATGTCTCTTCGATGGCTATGCCCCGTCAGCATCGCCATAAATGCGCCCAGACAATCGCATCTATATTCAAAAGATGCGTCTCTCCGGAGTTCGCGTCTTCAGCTGAACATCGCGTCTGCCTTATGAAGATCAGTCGCGTCTCCATTGCCAAAGGACGCACTTTACAGAAATCGCGCCTTTACAGCAGTACCATCTCTGCTTTTTGAAAAAGAACCTGCGTTCGGCCTCCTGCTTCTGCAAAATCAGTTCAACAGTACACTGACGCAAGCAGACGACCAACCACTCCTGGCTTAAAGCGCGCCAGTGACAGACTAAAAGCAATCGGGGAGGTTTAGACTGTGCATCTAGACACTCAACATGATCAACTCTGGGGGCTTCAAAGAGTTCAACAGTACACTCACGAAGACCAACTCCAGATAAGATTAAACCCGGAGCATCAACAGTCTAGTCATGAAGGCGAACTCAGCTAGAGTCCAAAGTATTTCGAAATCCGTCCCAGTTAACTGCGGAATATCGAAAACTTTGGAGGGGGTTCTGTAGGCTGTCTAAAAATCACCAAGACAAGCCACCAAAACGCAGAGATCCAAGATCCAGGCGCAAGGCTAAATGTGACAATCAAGACGCGAAAGCTCAACGCCTACGTCTCCGCATCAAGACGCGAAAGCTCAACGCCCACGTCTCCGCATCAAGGCGCGTTGGCTCAACGCCCGCGTCTCAGCATCAAGGCGCGTTGGCTCAACGCCCGCGTCTCAGCATCAAGGCGCGTTGGCTCAACGCCCGCGTCTCAGCATCAAGGCGCGTCGGCTCAACGCCCGCGTCTCAGCAACAAGGTGCCCCCACCTTGGTTGTAACTACCCCGATTATGGCGCCATCCACCGCCCATGTAGCGGGGAAGTTGGCCCTCATCGTGGAGCACTTTTAGGGGGCACGATCACCCCCTAAAAACCCTATAAATAGTCCCGTCACTATTGAAGAGGGGAGGATTTTTGGAGAAGGAAAAAAGGAGAGATCATCGACAGAGAGAGAGAGCTCGACTCTTCAAGCCAGCTTGCTGCGTACAAGTTGCTCTTTGCCTACCTTCTCTTTTAGAGTTTTGGTGGACGGGGCTGAGTTACTCCTTCTACCTGCCAAGGAGAAGATCCCTCGACGGTATTGACGGTCATCTGGTCAACGGAGAACAAGATTCACTCTCCACCGCCACACGAAGAACCCAGCATTAAACAAAGGGGGAATTCAAGATTCAATATTCTCCCTCTCTTGTAACCGGAAGATTAGCCTGTTGTACCTTTTCATCTGATTCAAGGAAAAGTCCCTCCAGTCCGCTCATCGACAGTCTTCCGCGTTCAACAGACATAGAAGTTCGCTATGCTCATCTGAATGCCATAACAGGTCGCCCTAACGGCCTCGTAGAGTCCCAGCCTCTCCAGATCTTCCTCAAAATGGGCAAGGACATATAGAGTCAAATCCCTCCACCATGCTTTGGGGGGGTGAATCCACCCCGGGGTCCTAAAATCAGTGGCTGGATAATTGCCGTAAACCTTAAAAAATTGATTTCAAAAGTCTGAGCCACTGCGGGATTTTCTCCCACTGGGATGTCTGGAAGTACGTTCCCAGGGTGGAGACTCAATATACAGCGAGGAGGACCCGTCCTCGTATAACTAGGGGACGGAGCTATCAACTTCCCCACGTGAATGGAGTCGGTAGTCCGAGTCACTTGCCACTGCATCTTCCGAGCCCTCGTCACACATTGAAAGAAGAATAAGGGAAAATGTTGCTTGCTAGATGGGAGATAGTATTTCTCACCATCCAATTTGAAAATCCACTGCCCCTCCCCGGCTAGCAGCTGGTGATCGTTGTCTGGCGCTACATCTCCAAACATGAAGTCGGGCTTTCGATAGATTCTTCGGTCAGAATCTTCAAGAGGAGCAGTAATTAAGATGCTCCTCATGGTATGCTGATCCCCGGCATGAATAAGAGCATCCCGACCAGGAGCGCTCCGCTCGCTAAATAGTAAAGTCTGCCCTTGGAACTGCAGGCTGACATTGCCGTCTAGCCCCCTGGCTATTCCAAAGAGACTGTTCAGAGGATCAGGAGTATAGTACACTAGAAAGACAAGAAAAAACTATATTAGTTCATTTACTGAAGAAAGCTAAGGCAAGAAAAATAATTTTGCAAGGCATAGCTTCGCTCCCCGAGCGAAGCAAGCCCAGTTTTTAGTTTCGCCCCGAAACTCAACTCCACAACCACAGGATGCAAAAAGAATATCTAAGTATTAGCTTCGCTCTGAAAGTTTGGCCTCAACATGAAGGAGTCCCAAGAGCTAACTTCGCTAGAAGAGTACTGCTGCTTAAAAAATTATTTCAAGGGCATTAAAGTCCTTTTTCAACCGCGCTTCTAAGGCTAACTGTGCATCCTATTATCCAACAGGAATTGAACCACCTAAGGGATAGCTTCGCCTGGAAGTTTGAAGAAGAAACCCTTCGGTTCTCAAATTCCCAAATCAAGAAATCAAGGGAAATTAAGGAAGTTGAACTCCCTAAGATCACGGGATCACGATTGATCGCTCTGGATTAATCAAGGATAGCCAGAAGTTGGCTTCAAGAAGAGATGAAAATCTCTGAATAAAGAGGGAAAGATCCCTATCCGCGATAGGTCGTTCGATGACCGGAGGAGGAGAGGGCCCCTCCGTCGTTCTACCTCTTTTCCTGCTCGTCTTTTGGGAGCCATCGGAGAACTGAAGAAGTTCTTGAATTATCAAACGAAGAAGAAAGCAGAAGAAGAGATTTGGAGTTCTCTGAAAATTCAAAGAGAAGTGGTTCCTTCTCTTTCAGCCTAATCGGGCTTTTATAGGCTGATGATTGCCTAAACTTTGCCTCCTCAAAAGGAGCGTAGGGGTTGTTCCAAATTAATTTGAAACGGCACCTAAGCGCCTTCCCGAGAAGCGCTGCTTCAGCCCCCGCTAAGGGCTAACTCCATCGTGAGTTCAGTGTCGACTTTGCGCGACACTTGAATAACTTCGATGAGAAAAGTGCCTTAAGCTCCGGCTTCGCAGAAATTCTGCGTTATCTCCGTCAGAGATTTGTTCCTGACTCAGTTGGGTGTCAGTCTCCAACTTCGCCAAAAGTTTAGCTCCGTTGAGAGTTTCTATTTCCTCCTAAGGAAAAGGCCCGCCTGAAAGCTAGTCCACCCCGCTGTTCTCGAATCAAAAAGGAGGGAAACGAATCAGGTGCGCAGAAGATAAACATTTTATTGATTCAAAGGGGAGATACATTGATACTACATCAAGATTATCTTTCATACAATGGAATCTTCGCTTCAAGAGCATACAAATTGTCCTGTCTACTTCCAAGGTGATAAGTTAAACCAACTGGACACGAAAGGCCTTCCTCCTACACAAGGCCGTAATCCTTCGCATAATGGCAGATGTTGCAACCAGAAAGCCGGATCTTCTTTGATCAAAATTGGCAAAGGAAGGATCCGAGACCTTACAGGTGACGTCCGCTTTCCCGAAGTGGATCATCTCGGATAAGCAACTTCCAACTTCTTCTGGGAACACGCATCAGTTGCTCCAGTTTGTTCCTCCTGCTTATGGTCAAAGTTTCAACTTGAAGATCAAGAGGCAAGTTTCTAGTCTCTTTCATCAAGACAAAAGACTGGCGGCATAGTTCACTGCAATGTAAACTGGAAGTAAGTTAGCGTAGCAAAAAGGAAATATAGCGATGAAATGCTAAGTCAAATTCTTTGGGCGGAGCAATTCATATCCGATCCAGTGGCGCTTCAGTTAAGCAGAAGATAGTCTCGCTTGCACAGTAATGATGGACTAGCTCAGCATAAGCCAAGTCTTAGCTCCGCTTAAAACAGTTAGGCTGAAGAAGCCTCAAAAAGGACTAAGTCCTAGCCTCGCCTATATGGCTAAGCCAGACTGATCCAGAGGGACGCAGTCTTGACCCCACCTATATGGCAAGACTGACTCTACCTTGAAGAGACTAAGTCCCAATCCTTGCCTATGTGGCGGATTTAACAGGCATATTCAACAGATCTAGGTCAGTCAGATACAGAATGAAGAACAAGGGAAATCAATCCCTGAGGTAGCTGGTAAAGCTAAATTAAGGGAGATAAACTCGCTAAAGTCACTAGCCCATAGATGAAGTCTCTGGATGACCGAGACTCACCAGTTCTTAGCCGGATAGTGACCATAGTGGGCACCCCACTATTTCAGAGATCTGAGTATCCTTCTTTGAACAAACAGGAGATGTCATGAACAGACTGTTTTCTTGAAGAGGACTTCAAGAGCCTCATGGCCTGATCACACCGCCGCTACTTCAAGCTTAGAAGCACGAGCGAATTTAAGGCATTCAAGTACTGAGCCTTGAGAAAAGGGAATAGTCTCTCTCGAAAATACGCGCAGAAGGAATGATCTCCCTCGTTAATGCAAGAGAGGTTATTCTAACCTCGAAAAAGGAGCAATCCTTCTCGTAACTAGCCGAAAGGCTGTTAGCCTCGGGAAAGGAACGTCGTTCTAAAACTGATTTGAAGCGAAGCTACTCTGGGAGGCCCAAACGAAAAGCTACCCAGACGCGAAGCTACCCAGAATCGCGAATCTACACGATTCCTCAGCGAACTTATTCCAATCCGGAAGCAGAATTGAAAGCAAAGCTGAACTCAACCACTATGGCGACGTTCGCATGTCACATACCATCAATCAAAGCAGTTCAAAGTATTTCGGAGTCTGAACCAGTCCATTGTAGACTTACGAAAACTTTGAAGGGGGTCTTATTGACACTCTAAAAAGACAAGATTCCTAACTTGCCTGAACAATGTCTAACTTGTTGACAACTACAAATGACAAGTGATAGACAAGTTAACGATCAGTTTTTTTACCCATCTCCGAAGGACAAATCAGCAACTTGGACTTTACTGATCCAGTGAAGCAGAAGTGAACCCAGATTGTCTTTAAAGAGACCTAAGCAAGCCTAAGATACTAAGTTAGCTCAACACTTAGCATCGCATGAGCCTAAGGGGATAGCCTCACCTAAGAAGATAAGTTTGTCTGACTTCGCCTTAGAGCTATTCAAAGCTCTATCAGAGAGCTAACTTACAGCTTCGCCTGAAGTGCTCAGTTTACTCCGCAGAGAGTTAGCTTCGCTCGAAGCCACACGCAACTGCGCAAAAGGATGGTCGGTAGCTTCACCATAGATGTTTATCCAGCTCCGCTGAAGAGCTTTCTTCTGACTTCGCCAGATGCTCCTTCCAGCTCCGCTGTGAGCTCGACGCGGCAGCTCCGCTGTGGGTCTGTTATGATCAACTTTGACCAATTAAATCTCCAGATGAGATCAAATCTATTCAGGATCAAATCTAATCAAGATCAAACCTGAGATCAAATTGGGCAGTTGTTTACCATAATCCCTTGACTCTCCTAAAATAAGTAAGAAGATCAGGGGAGATCCTTCAATTATTTGGAAAGAATCAAAATGGATTAGGAGATTGACGCTACCTGTTATTCCTAACTTCGCAGAAGCTGATCCTAGCCTCGCGGCAAGGCTACTTTTCAGATTTAAATATATTGACTTAATCTGTTTTCAGATTTGCAAAGGAACAATTGTACCCCTGCTCTCCCTATAAATAGCCCACCAGGGGTATACGAACACACACAGAGAGAGAGGCTGAAAGAAGGAGAAGAGACGGCTAAACAGAGATCTATTCTCTTACTTTTAAAAATTCAGAGAACTACATCTCTAATCAGGGTGCTAATACCCTAAAATCTTCCTCCCTCTCAAGGAATTTTCAAAACCAGATAAGAAGGAATTCCCAAGTGGAGGCAGTTTGAGAAGTAATAAGAGGGTTCTATCAACCTTCTGTTATCTGATTCCCCGAACCAGGCGAGAAGGGAATCCCATCAGGCAGCAGTCCGACTGTCTGATCGATCGCATCGTCAAATGGACAAAGTGGTCACGCGCTAACCATACTCCTACCGGCACACTTCTCTAGAATCTCAGAGGAGATCTACCTGTAATCTTTTTATTTCAAAAGAATTACTTGTAATTTAGCTCCTCGACCCCCCTTCTTTTGTAAGTTTTCCCCTTTTTGCAAAATCAATGGAAAACAATATCAAGTAGAGGAAAAAGGATGACCTAAATATTGAGTTGGTTTGTTTAACGGAGTAGAATTGAAACTAACAAAAATTGATTTTTAGGGGTTTTTTAAATGTTTAGATCATGATCAAATGATTGGATCGAGAATTTATGTCTAAAGACATAGATCTAACCAACTCACTATTTTCAGTCGTCTATTTTGCGCCGCTTGATGGATGGGTAAAAGTATTCAAAACACTTGATTTTTGTTTATAGATACTTTAAATAATATAAATCAACTTCAACGGAGTGAATCTTGTATTCTCTTATCATAGCGTTGCATTTGAATGGGAAGGATTTAGGCTCGAACTCTTCTAGAATGACACAAGTCTCTCTCTCTCTCTCTCTCTCTCTCTCTCTCTCTATATATATATATATATATATATATATATATATATATATATATATATATATATATATATATATATGAGAGAGAGAAATGTATCTCAACCGCCAGCTGATAGATTCTCTCAGCTGGCGGCAAAGTGGCTGAATCTCATTCACAAATCATAGACGCAACGCTATCATGATCGCAATTTTTTTTAGGACTGCAACCAGGTCGCAGTATTTTTTTCTAGAAGTACTACTATGGTCGCAGTATTTTTGTGAGGACGGCTGCCATGGTCGCAGTTTTTTTATAAGGACTGCGACCATGGTCGCAGTGTTTTTTGTGAGGACTGCTATCATGGTCGCAGTCTTAATTAGAATGAGAATATCTGAAAATTTTAGAACTTCAACCTAGTCGCAGTGCCAACTAAGAGAGTTCTCTCAACTGGCGGCTGAGGTACATATACTATATATATATATATATATATATATATATATATATATATATATATATATATATATATATATATATATATATATATATATATATATATATATATATATAGAGAGAGAGAAGGCTTGGCTCCTTTCAAAAGGATCCAGACCTGAATCCTTCCATTGAAATATCTCTGACATTGAAATGCAAGATCCACTCTGTTAAAGTTGATCTACATTGAAAATTGGTATGTATGGGTTTTTAAATGTTTAGGTCATGATCAAATGGTCAAATCGAGAATTTGCATGTCTAAAGTCATAGATCTAAGCAAAATACTATTTTCGGCCGTCCGTTTTGCGCATGCTTGATGAATAAGTAAAAAATATTCAAATGACATGATTTTTGGCTTTAAGAAACTTCAAATAATGTAGATTAACTTCAACGGAGTGGATCTTGCATTTGAATGTCAGGGGATTGAATTTCAATAGGAAGGATTCAGTCTCAAATCCTTCTGAAAGGAGCTAAGTGTGTGTATGTGTGCATACATACATGATCCGGTGAGAGAGAGAGAGAGAGTAATGATCCGGTGAGAAAACTAACTTACGTGAGAAGATAAGAAAGGAGCATTGGAACCATCAGATTAGTTTCTAAGTGGTTAAGATTAGATTTGGAGAAAATAAAACTAAAACCTAAAAACTAAATCGATGAACTCAAAACTAACTTAACCAACCCAAAACTAAACTTAACCACCCAAAAGATAATCCTACAGTTCCAGTGCTCCCTCTCATCTTCTCACTAAGCTATCTTTCTCACCGGATCACTATATATATATATATATATATATATATATATATATATATATATATATATATATATATATATATATATATATATATATATATATTATATATATATATATATATATATATAATATATATATATATATGGGATTACTGTACCTTAGCCGACAGCTGAGAGAGTTTCTCAGCCGGCATGGCGTGGCTTCATATTAGCTGCAGAGAAGTCAAAAATTTAGGCGATAAAAGAAGACCCTCAACCACTTTTTTGTTGCCCAATGACTAAAATACCCTCAGTTTCACTTTTAACCTGGCTACAACTGTTCCTCCACTAAAAAAGTTACAGATCTGAAAATTTGAGTTTTTTCAAATAAAAAAATTACAGATCTTGATTACTAAATTTTAGAAAAATAAATTATTTTAAAAGAATGCAACCATGGTCGCATTAATGTTCAAGTTTTTTTTTGAAAGATGTTTTAATCACAATAAAAAACTATTATTGCGACTTGAAACAGTTTATTTTATTTTATTTTTTTATTTTCTGAAACTGTAATCGAAGTCGCAGTTTCTGGAGAAAAAAATTTGGGTTTAAATTTTTTAATATCATTCACTTTTTAATTTAAATAGAATACTGCGACCATGGTCGCATTCTTATGAAACAAGAGACATAGTTAATTGAAGCAATGAACAAGGTCTCAAAAGTTAAGTAATTAAGATAGTTAGAAGACTGCGATATTGTCGCTGTCTTATGTAATAGCAGTCTTTTTGAAAAGTTTTGTTTGATAACACTGCGACCTTGGTCGTAGTATTTTATAACTTATTTTTTATTTTTGCGATCAAAGTCGCAGTTTTTTTATTAATAAATTTTAATGAACTGCGACTTTAATCGCTGTCTTGTAAAACAAATGGTTTGAAGATGAAATTTCATACTGTGACTATGATCACAGAATTCAATTTTATCTGACATTTATTATTATGAATGCGACCAAAGTCGCAGTCCTGATGAAAAGGACAGCTTTTAAAATAATTTTTTTCCCTGCGACTTCAGTAGCATCTCTGATAGATTGGTTATATATTTATGTGTATTTTATTTTGTCTTTCAGATTTTAAATCGAATAGCCAATATTTCCGATGATAAAAAATTTCAGATAGGCTTTTCTTTGGAAGAAGAAGAAGAAGAGAAGAATCACGATGAAAATATTAAAGCTGACATCCCGAGGAAAAATGAACCTGTCAAAATAGCTACTGGTGATCTAGTTCTGCAACTAAAAATTAATATTTAATCCCGCTCTTCTTTTTAAGAACGACATTTTCTACAAGTCAAAAATCTAGATCTGACAGCGTGAGGAGACACAGAGAGATAGACATATAAAAGGGGAGAAAAATAATAATAAAGAATATAAAACTAATACATCATTCCAAGAGAAGACAAACGATAGGGGTTTTTAGTAATTTCAATTATTTTCAAAAGCGGGACGTCATTTTAGATTGTCGAATTATGTGGCTCATAATGTGCCATCGGCTCTGATATACATATTTCTCTGTGGGTGTATATTGTTTATAATTCTGTAGTAACACGTTAGGAAGTTTAATTTAACTTATTTTCAATAAAATTAATTTGTATGTTTTTAAGAAATAGCACAGTTTATCCAACAGAACCAACCAATAAACTTGCTTAGATTTGGCCAAGGATGAAGATTGCGTGATGGAAGCAAAGCAAAGATACTCTCCCTCCCTTGAAAATTCTCTCCCCTTCCTTCCTTCCTTTGGGTGGTCTGAAAAATTGGGATAAAAAAAGGTAGTTGTCCTCTGTCTAAAAACAAAACAGCACAAACTAGTGGTGGTTAGCGGGAGGGGATGGAGGGGGCCTCCTCTTTTATTCCTTACTCCGTCATAACTAATTCATCCCCACTTTTGGAGATCCATCTCTTAATAATGGTCCCAACTTTCTTCTCATTGTTCTGTTCATTCACTCACAACCTCTTCAAGCTCTCCTCCATGTGTAGTGAGGCCTGCCTCAAATTTGAA